>JAOWBL010029469.1:35324-71789 GCA_028564865.1 Zenarchopterus dispar
GCTGCTGCTGCTGCTGCTGCTGCTGCTGCTGCTGCTGCCTCACACAGCCGCTCTGCAAACAGCCAGCACACAGCGGTAAACTCTGCTTTCCTCCACAGTCTAGCACCTCTTATCACCGCCACAGACCAAATCTTCCTGTTTGTCTTTTCTTTTTGCTCTTTCATTACAGTTAAGTCATTTTTTCCCTTAACTGTGTTATGTTCATTTTCTTTTGACTCTTTCCTTCTACCAGTCATTATATATTGCATGGTTTACATTGCATGACATTAGTCCTGTGAGCAGTTTTTATTTTTTGTGCCTAATACATGTATTTTTGTTTTTGTACTCTATTGTCTTTATGTATCAGAACAAAAGAAAAATCATCTTGTTCAATGTAGGACTCAAAACCAGTTGATTACTTCTTCAGATTAATAATGTTAATATGTCATTATTTATTGAATTAAAACCAAGTCAGAATTGAGAAAAGATTCTTGAAAACCTATGTACACCCCAAGAGAGTAAGTAGCAGCCAAGCCCCCCAGTCAATGCACATGATAATCTAATCGTAAACAACTGTAGCCAAGATTCTAATCTGTTTGGAGTCCCTGAGTTTTACAGTAAGAAAGGCTCTTCATAAACAGTTTATAGAGTAAACATGAGAATAGCTGCCAGGAAAAAGCCTCTTCTCTCTAAAAGAACATGGCACCACATCTTAGATTTGTAAAGTTGCATTTGAGGACATCACTAGACTTTAGAATACTAGAATACTACCATGCTGGTGGTAGCTTCTTTAACAACAGGTTGTGAAATGTTGAGTGTATCATTTCATCTATCCATCCATTTTCTATACCTGCTGAATCCAATTACTGGGTCACAGGTCTGCAATCCCAGCCCATTTCGGGCGATAGGCAGTGGTACACCCTGGACAAGTCCTAGTCCATCAAAGGCCCACATATACAGACAAACAACTACACACAGACTCACACCTACAGGCAATTTAGAGTTCCCAATCAACCTCACATACATGTTTTTGGACTGGGTGAGGAAACCAGAGTACCCGGAGAAAACCCATGCAAGCATGGGGAGAACATGCCAACTCCACACAGAAAGACTCCTGCTGGGAGGCAACAGTGCTAACCACTAAGCCACCGTGCTGCCCTATGTCATTTCTCTTCAGAGATTTTTTTTTTGTTTATTTTATTTTTTTTACCACATATGTTTGACTGGCCTACTGCTTGAGACATATCCACAAGTACTTTTGGCCCGTTTGGGCCTAAAGGTAAATGCTTTTGGCATCTATGACAATGGAAGAGTAGTTTACTTGTGGCCGGACAAATACCCTGATTAAGACCCTGAATCTCAGGTGGAGTTTAGAGTAGGAGTAAACTGAAGAGAGAGGGAGAGAAAGTTGGAACCATTTCTCCCTTGATCACCATGCAGATTGTAATATATTAATACATATAGCAATGATGACCTTGAAGAGCTAACAAATTTACAGCAAGAATCTTGGGAAGGCAGCACTACGTTTCACTGAGACCTGGCAGGAGCATGTTCCTCACAGCAGACAGAAAGACCACAAGTGTAGCAGCAAAAGGAAGAAGATGGGATTGCGGTGCCTATTAACTAGTCTAAACTTTGTCATTTTACTGTGAAGGAGCATCTCTTTTTCCTGGATATTGAGTTTTTAGCTTTGAATACCAATCTGTATTTTCTACCAAGAGTGTCGGCCTTTGTTACTTTGGGGACATGTTATAGCTCATGTAACGGCATGAGCTCAGTTCTCATTTAGCTACAAACACAACACCCTAAAGCATTGATGGCAGGCTTCTTTTTCTTCTAACTTTTGCCAACTGCTCCACAATGCAAATATTAACGAGGAATACACCCCATCTTCTGGCAAAGCAAGTCATGATCTCATCCTTCTCAGCTCTACATGTCTGAGAGTGATCAAAGCAGGGCGACTTTGAGGCTTCAGACTCAGATGTTGGCTTTGAGTGAGATGGAGATGACGTCAATGCCATGTCTGCATAAACTTGTTTGTGTAGAACACCGTTACCATTTCTACAGTGAACTGTTCCCCAATAATAACCCCTGGATCAGCAATGACCTTAAAGATCTTCTCAATAAGAGAAAAAATATAGATGGAGACCGGGAGCTATTGAAGCGTGTGGAGAAACAGTTTAAAATCAAACTTTAATAAATCAAATAGGTGTGGAAGAAAATCCTGGAGACAAGCTCAACTAGAACAATGTCAGGACTCAGTTTCATCCAAGTTGTGGTTTTTAAAACAACCACGTCATTGGTGAATATGGAGTGACATGGTGTCATGTGCAATGACTTGTTGCAGCTGCTTCATACACAATAGGATTTTTGTGTAACACTAAATGAAAGAGGGTTTACTGGCATTCACATAAGTGTAATTTAATGTATAGACAACCTTTTAGAAGTAACTGTTCCAGGATGAAATGCTTCACAAAATATGTTTGACAAAAAGTCCTAATTAATATTAACTGTTTTGTTGATAAAGTAAATCATGTGCTGTATAGTACAATATTTGAAAAATGAAGAATATCTCAGATTAAATGAGCACTTCTTCGATGCAGTCAGTATGTGGATTTGGTGTATAAAGAGAGAATATTTTGTATATTGTCATAAGTATAAATGAGGTTGACAAAAAAATGGGTACGGTTTTCATAAGAGCTGAACATAATTCAGTACCATCAGAAACTGCAGCTTCCTTTACATTCATTTTATGCCATTTAATCATTAACATCTTCAAAGACATTTAAACAACCGTGACTTAAATATTTATGTGGATCAGTGCGCACACAGTTTAATCAATTTTTACGTTTTAGATGGACCTCCAAGAGTCAAGCATTGCCAGGATGCTTTTGGCTGGCGGTCTTCCCAGTCAGATGCACTCGAGACTGGGTTCTGGAAGCAGCTCCAGTCCGTGTACCCCAGCAATGCAGAGGGCTCATTTCAACCAGGTCAGCACAATTCTGTCACATCACACACACAGACACACATTATGTGGCCACTACAACAACATGGATGATGTTGTCTTAAGCGTTTTGCTCTGTATTTGTCCATCACAAAATTCCTTCAGCTAACTTTTTTTTTTTTGTTTTCTCCCAGAATGCCAACCTTCGCTCCAGTCGTGATGCCCCTCACAGTAGCTCCATGTCAGATATGGCCATCTCCCCCTTGTCCCCGTTCCCCCCTCTGTCCCCGACTGACAGCGTCTTCTGGGACTCTGCTGAGACTCCGCCTAAGGTGAGTATCATCTGTTCTTAGAGCCCATGTGTAACACATTTGGTTACAGTGCCAGCAGGTTTCACAACTCACTTAAATGAAGCATAAATCGAACAGATGTGTACTCTGTTTTCATGACCTCCATAAGAAGAGGATGTTGTTGTTATCATCATGCCAGTCACAGGACATAGGCGACACCACATGAGCATGGCTTAATCCGTGCATCTTTTGCTGTTGTCATGCCAAGTAAAGGAAGTGGTACGCACAGCACGGGGTTGGTGTCATGTTGGTGTGTGAGCGTGTGTGAGTGCTTGAGCTAGGAAGTAGGAGAGCAGTTTTATCCCAGGGTCTGTTAAAAAGAGCCCCTAACTAAACACACGTGGCATATCCAAAAACTAATTTACTCTCTTACTGAGTGTTTTACAAGAAGAAAATACTGTTTAGTATATTCGCTAAAAAACTACATATGGAGTTGATAACAGAACTAATAACTACTCGAGGGAGGGAGGAGGGCCCAGAAATGCTGCCTGTTTGCGATGTTATGTTGTTGAATTAACTTGAGGCCATATGGAGTTGATGGAGCAGTTAATAGCACAATACTTTCTCTTGCAGTGTGATGGCAAAAGCTGCTTTGAACCAATGAATCTGCTATCCACTGTTTCCTAGTGGGGGACAACAGCGCTAACAATCATAAATCCCTGGATTTAACGCAGCAAAGCCAAGCAGTAGTGGTTCTTTCATCACACTGAACATGAACAGTTAGACAGTGGAGCAGTCTCGTGCTCCAGTCTTGAAAACCTTTTGAGAAAAAAGGTGTTAAATGTGTGTAAACTTCATTCAAAAGAAAAAGGAAAAATATATATTGTTCTAATCTTCCTGTGCATACCTTAATAACAGAGAGAGAGCAACAAATACCATACTTGCAGCTGCAGAGTGTGTGTGTGTGTGTGTGTGTGTACAGGATGTGGGCAACCTGTCAGAGGGCTGATAGGTATTCCCACAGCTCTCTTCCTGCTCTGTCGGGTGTGCCTTCCTCTTTGTGACTGTGTCATGTGACCCAGGATATGCGCGGTCATAGGGTTGCTCAGCTAGCTGCTCAGACAAAGAGTTTGAGAGGAGTCGAATTTAACAACAGTGCAGTTGAAAAAGAACGTGTGATCTTGTCTTTCTCATAGCTGTTCTTGTCATATAAAAAAATCCAGCATTGTTTCAAAAAGATCTGAAGAGGTTGAGAAATACCCGTGACTCAGGCATGACTCATACTGCAATTAGACACTTAAGATGTGAACTCTATTCAATGACACTTTTTTGTGTGTATTAGTTTTGATATATTTAGAGAAGCAACACTGATATATAAAGACATAACAAAGCTTGGTTTATAAGGTTATGTAGATTCTCAGTCATTCAGGTCATGTTAACTCTTGAAGGTTTGAATCAAAGCAACCGGACTTCCTAATGTTGGTTCTTGAACACGTTTTACCTCCCATCCAGAAAGTATAGTCAGTTTGAATTAACTGGTGGGGGTTTCCAGTTTTTTAGAATCTGAGCAGTGTTTTATGCAGAGCCTCCACAGTGAGGAGTGTTCAGACCTTTACATCCATTAAACTAAAAAAACTCACTTAACAGAACGCTTCAGAGCCGGCTCATCGGGTCAAGATTCAACAGTCTACCTACGTCTCAAGGATAAGGGACATTTTTTTGAGAACAGTAATGTGCACAGTTTGGACAGAGAAGAGAAATGGTTTGAATAAGGAGTAAAGAGAGCTATGTATGTCAGGAGAAACCACCACTGAACAGAGGGGAGGCAAACTCAGATTTTACCTCTCAAACACCTACCTCAAACAACCTTAAATCTTCTATGCAGCTGATTTCACAAGCTTTCACACCTTGATTCATATGACCAAAAACAGATGAACAACTGACAGTGGATAAAAGACAACAACCCACAGGAGAATGGAGGGCCAGTGATTTGTATACGACTTCCACACCTTATAAACTCCAAACTTCCCAATTTGGGCTAAGGAAGCCTTTTGGGTGGGAAGTGAAACAAAGAAAATGAAGCCTAGTTGCCTTTGAGATTCTTGTTAAGTTCTCAGTAATGACTGCGTAATCTCCCTCTGGACCATTAAAGATTTTATTGCATTCTTCACGACAGTCTTTAAGGCACCCTAAGGTTGTGTATGTACAGTTTTCATAACGGCAGAAACATTTTTGTAATTATCTGAAACCTAGCTTCGTACAAGATTCTTCTTCAGAACCTTTTTATGAGAAGTAAAACAAGCAATCATAAACACCAGGAGATGATCTTTTTATCAATCTATCCACCTTTTCTATCCGTGTGGTTTTATTCAGTCTGTTTTAATAACTTGAGCTTTATGTCTTCCAGGTCCCAGAACGAACCACTTCAAAATTTCACTGTAGAGAGCTGGTGAAGGAACACAAGAGAACAGCTTCGAGGTGGAGTACCTCTGTCTGATAGATGCAGAGTTTTTGTTTTTCTCTTGTATCAGTTCCTCACACAGTCAACGTACTGTCACTTTAGCATCTTCCGGGCCATGATTTTGATTTATCAGCATCTATTTGCTTTCTTTTTTGTTTTTTTGTTAGAAAGACTTTCTCCAGTTAAACAAATGAGATCAGCTGATGTTACACGTACTGCCTGGTGGGCAACAACAGTCAGCAACTGACTGTGTATCACAGTGGATCATGTAAACAGAATTATATACTACTTAGAAGTCACTTTTGATAAAAGTGTCTAATAATTTCATTTTCTCTCAAAACAAGTCTGAAAAAAAGAGTGAATATTAAATACAGATCATGTTAGTCTTTTAAGTCGTCATATGTTTAGCATTAGTGTTGGCTGAAATATTTTTATTCAGTTATATCTTCAATATAGAGCAGCCTCATCACATAGATTTTTTTCTTGATTTTGGAAAAACCCTCATACAAGTTCAACTGCTGAAATCGACAAATATGTATGGATAGTTTAGTATGACTATGTTACAATATAGCTCTCTGTCCTATAACTGGATTAGAAAACTAACAGCAGTCACTGGTGGAGTGAATGTGCATCCCTTTTTCATTAGCTGTGGTATTGTTTCAACCTATGAATAAGGTTTTTGTTATTCTTTCAGTGAGGGTGAAACTTACATATTGTGAAGGTTTCTGTCACCCTCCAAGTTAGTATGCAGCATACAACATTAGAGAGTGTGGATCAGATTAATTAGGTGTGGATTAATGGCTTGGGTTTGATGAAAGAAGAGCTGAGGAAGTTCGGTGTTTATGTTAGCTGTGTGAACATTTTTAAGATAGGACACAGAAATGTGTGTAATGTTGGTCACAATTGTTTTGAATGCTCTGATAAAATGTCTGTGTGTCTGTCTCTCCATCTAGTGGCAGTCCAGTGTCTGTTGCAGAAAAGAGTGGAAGATCTTTGTCTCAGGGAGTTTCCTCTTCGGGTAGCAGCCATCCAGGTCTGTTCTGCTCGAAATGTTCTGCTGTCTGTTTTATCAGCCATGAAAGGTAACGCTGAAAATGTACCTTCTAAAAATCTGCTCTCAGACGGAGTGGTTCTGTTAAATGACTGGGAAGGGTTTTGTGTGAACTTGTACGCTTCCATTGCTGTGGTTACCCTCACAACAACATAAAAAAGTGCAAAGTCAGAGCACACAGACCCCATTACGTAGTTGTGTTTTCTGAATCCTGTGTGACTGACTGTGAGGACGTTGCTCTTGCAGCTGTATCATAGAGAAACGAGGATGGAAGGTGAGGGAGAATATGTTTAGTATTTCAGAGTTGGCCTTTGTGTGCAGTTGGAAGGAGATTTCTTTGATACCTCCCCCTCAGTTTAGCTTCAGGCTGTGGTCTTCTTTGTGTGCTGCCAAAGATCAGAGATTCTCCTTGAGGCTCATACAGCTCCTCTGGGGTAAAAAGCCTTTATCTGCTCATTCTACTACTCAGAAAAAAGTGCCCCATAGTACCTTTGTTGTTGCAAAGAATATGTGATGCATTGCTCTGTTTTATTCACAGAAGATGATGATAGCTCTTTTTTTGTTTGAAAGACACACTGATAAGGCAGTTGGGTGAGGAGGAAGAAGGGACTGGAAGTCTTTCATTAGTGGTAGTGGCTCTCAGAGAGGATGTACACCCTTGGTTTCTGAAGCAAAGATGTTTCCCCTTCTAAACCCTTTTCTCAGCTTCTTCGACTCTTCTACTGCTGGAAGCTTTCGGAAAGCAAAGGAAGAACAACAACCTTTTCCTGTTTTGTGCAATAGCGCTATTGTCTTAGTGCTAAAAATTGTATCACACTGTAGAAGCAGCTAAACAGGAGCAAGAGAGGCTGTTTAATGTCGTGTCTAACACAAGTCCATCTATCCAACCAGCATTTCATTACATATCAAAGCAATCCTTATTTTTTTATAAAAACAATAGCGCAAATTATTTTAAAAGACAGTTGCTTGAAGTGATACAACAAGGAGTTTTTTTTTTTTCCTGACTGTGCAGTTCTTTTCAGTTGCATCAATATTTGTTCCATTATTTGTGGTCTATTGTTTTAGTTTTACAGACTGCAGATTTATTCTTTTGACAAATTTGCTCTCATTAGCATTGTTTACAAATGCAGCAGTAAGCTGTTTTCAGTGAAATCCCTGTAAAACTACTTAGCACCACCCAAGAGCCAGACATAAATGAAGGAAGTGGGGGAATGAGTATCTAAGGAGCCAGCTTCTTCTCTCTAGACCCAGTGGAGATAGAACATATGAAATGTTTTCCTGGAGTTGGTGGACATAGAGTGGAGTGGTGTTTTGTGGTGCCTGTTGCACTGTCCCACATGGTTAAACTGCCAATGTACGCATATTTATGTTCTAATAATTACCACGTCTTATCTTTAAAGTATTCTTAAAGAATTTGCATCATGTTGTTAATGTTGTTATTAAATATTTCTATTTCAAATTAATTGTTAAGTTAGTGTAATGTTGTCTAACAAAATCAATATCAGTCTGGTTTGGATGTTTATCACTCACACTTTAATTAATATAAATTTTGTTTGTTTGTGCTTTAGGCTACTTCAAACTGGAAAGTCCTCTCCTGCAGCATCGTCTACAACAACAGCGAAAGACCGAAAACATGAGCAGTGGACTCTCCGATGTAAATATTATTTCATTTTTTATCTTCATGTTACTGTCCCATCAAGATGTTTTATCAATATTAGGTGCAACAGTTATAAAAAGGAAAAACAAAACAAACTTTCTGCATTGGCTTTTAAACCAATAACCTACAGTACAGCCAGCACCTCCATCACAAAGTCACATAAACATGAATGTCATCAAATCCACTTTCTTTGGCAATAGTTAGTTTGCCCGAGGGCATGTCCAGTAAGACCTCTTGTAGTTTGATATTTTCATCTTGATCAGTGCCTCCACTTTCTTTAACCTCTTCTCTCCTCAGCCCTTATTTGGTCATCTGTATCACCAGACAGTAAAAGGTTCTGTACTTCTTTGTATTCCTTCACAGGGAGTAAAATCTGCTCTCGGCCGCCTTAACAAGGCCACAGAATACTCCTCTTCTAGTGATGAGATTGGCAGCAGTGATGACGAAGAAAGACACAGGTAAGTTGCTGTCCAAAGTGTCCACTTATATGTTCCTGTTACAGTGTGAACATTTTCACCTGGTTTATGTACTTTAGATTGATTACATGTAGGGGCCAGGTACATGAGTAAATGTTACTGTAACTGCACCAGAATGACCCAAAAATGCTATTTCCATCTGTAGTCCTTGGAAGGGTGTGACAGAGGAGCCTTAAAAACAGAATATAAAATTAGTAATTTTGTCGCAGGTTAACAAAAAAAAGTCAAACGCCACTCTTTTTGCCTTTGTCCCTTAATATCAGATGAAACGTCTTTAATCCTCTGTACCACAGAATTACGAGCCAGGCAAACATGGGCAAGCTCTTGCTTCTTCTCAGGGCAAATTTTCTCCACCATTTTCATCAAGCAGTTTTTGATAAATTCACTCTCAGTAAAAGGTTTGGAGCACCTGGCACTCAGCGTTGCCACCTCATAGCTGGTCTTTGTGCCATTTTCCTTTGACTAATGGAGTCTTGTGAAAAAGCACTGCTGTGCCATTAAAACAGCATCCAGTTGCTTAAATTTTTTGCCGTGTTCATTCTCAGTTAGCTTGTCTGAGGTAGCATGCTTCATCTGCTGCAACTGGCCCACGGGCCAGACTTTGGACATGTTGATGCTAAGTGGTAAATGTATCATCTGCAGTCAGTGTGGTCTAAAACAGATATCTTTGTGCTTCAAGGTCTGGTCTGTGCAACGGAAGGGGGAAGTACTTCAGAGGAATACCTGACGGCATCGTCCTGCAGCCCCACCACAATCTTAACCAGGTGCAGACACGAGACTGTCCTGTGCTAATAATTACAAATTTAAGGGTCATCACACATAACTTACAACTTACTATTAAGGTTGTAGAGCAAACTAACTTTTCATTTATTCTGTTACAGATTTCTCGGCTGGGTTCAGATGATACGTACCTGCTGCCAGACCTTTTACAGAAAACTTCTTCCTCCAGTCCTACACATGATGCACTTAGTCGGCAGAGAGCACATGAACTCAGCTACCCGCTGTCCCCCACGGCCCCAGGATCACCCACGCTCCAGGATCTCCATGTGAGTTCCATGAAACAAATGTACAGCAGCCTGACTTTTTAACATGAACACACACAAGACCTTTATTCTTTTGGTGATGATTGCACCTCGGAATTCTCTCATTTATCTAGCAGTTTACACCTTGGTTTGATAAATGGTAAATAAAGCATTTTTCTAGTCTTGTTGACCACTCAAAGTGCTTTACAAGCCAAGCCACTTTCATCCATCCACACAGATATTTGTATATCATCGTAATCTATAGAAAAACAAATACACAGATATATTTTTCTGCTAATGTAGGATTCACTAAACTGCCTAAGGGCACTTCAGTATTTTGACTGTGAGGCCAGAAATCCAACCTCCCACATTTAGCTTGAAATGCACTGAAAAAATTGTGCATGGAATGACATGTTCTGTGTTAAGTCTAGTGGGAAAGCGTAATCCTGGTGTTGATAAATAGTCCAAAAAAAAAAACATGAAGAGCTCCATCTCCAGCTTGAGAGTATATCTTCATTTAATGAAACTGGTTAGAATGACAACTAGAGATTAGACCTAGTTTGCAGGATTTTCCTCAGCATCAGAGGTCACTGCATTCCCAAGGCTCTTTCATAAATGTGTCTGTTGCATTAGTTTCTTTTATCCACCAGAGGGAGGTGCTGCCACAGTTAAAGATCAAACCAGTTCAGTAATCATAGTGTGACCTGTCTTAGTCGCTCTGCAGTATTGTGACTAAAACAACTGTTTCGGCAGCCAATTATACATTAATATAAACTTATACCAAACGTCCATTCCTTAGGTACATTCTTATACCAAAAGATTTGTTTGTTGATAGTACTTTGCCCCATATTATTAGGGGATGTAACATAGAGATAATCTGAAGATGTTAGTCATAGAGTTATGAAGTGCAATGACTGTTTTTTTTGTATGCTGAATGAAAACCGGGTGTAATTAAACCAATAACACTAAATCACAGTATGTGGTCTTCTACCCCTCAGGCTATGAGCAGTCCTACTTGTAAAAGCACCTCTTCATCTTCTTCCTCCTTCCTGCCCTTCATCGACCCAAGATTAATCCCCATATCATCACCGCCTCAGAGCCCCAGTGAGTACACTTACAAATAAATTATATCTACTCTATTTAAATGTGGAACGTATTTTAAAAAGTGCAGCATTCATGACTACAAATTCATTGACAATTCTACTGTTGTACTAGTTTCTGTTTATGTCTTTGTGGAGCACAATGTAATGTTTGTTCTCACTCATTTGTACCTTGCACATATTTCAGTCTGACTGGGAATGTTTTACTAATTTTATACTGAATAATGAAGTAATAAACACAACAGGAAAGAAGGTTCAGCTGCAGTCAATAGGTCAGATTTGTTACAGTGCTCTGTAGTTCTTGTGGGTTCCCACGTTTGGTTTCAGCAGCACAATTTGTTAAACAGGTTTTAGTGTTTGGAGGAAGATGAAATCAAGGCAGTGTATTTTGAAGCAGCATTAACACTCAGTTAACTTATGTAGCACTTATAATATAGAATAGTAGATGGTTTTTTGTTGGGTTTTTTTGCATAATTAAATATATTAGTGAGGTTAGTTTTTGCATGTCTGTAGTTGGATTTTTTTTTTCTGTTACAGCAGGCAGTAAGGGTGAACCATTCAAAAGAGAGAACCACAGGAAAGGCTCGGTGGTGAACGTGAACCCAACCAACATTCGGCCACAGAGTGACACTCCAGAGATCCGCAAATACAAGAAGAAATTCAACGCTGAGGTTCTCTGTGCTGGTTTGTGGGGTATGCAAATGTCTATTGTTATGTATTTTTATTATTTGTTTTCATATGTTTCATTATTATGTACAATAATACCAAATATAATGCATATTTTTTTAATTAAACTGTCTAAATATGCAGCTTGTGTATTATGTTTAGAAAGGACAAAAACATTTGTTGTCTACTTTTATTTAGTGACTTGATCCTGCCATGTCATCAATGAATCTCTTTATTGATAAAGAGCAGGCCTCTAATGCAGTTTGTTTTAGAGTGCACATTCATATGCACACATGCAAATATTTTGTTGATAGATGCAGAAAGCTGGATTTTAATATTTGGGGAATGTGCATTTTGTCATACAGGTGTGAATCTTTTGGTGGGGACAGAAAACGGCCTGTGGCTGCTGGATCGAAGCGGTCAAGGGAAAGTCTACTCGCTCATCAGCAGACGAAGGTTTCAGCAGATGGATGTCCTGGAAGGACTCAATGTCCTCATTACCATATCAGGTACTACCAGAATGTGAAGCATACGGAAACACAGCAACTGTTTCAGTTGTCCACCAGCTTGACTGAGAATATTAAAAGTTTATTTTCCAATAATAATAATAATAATAAAAAACTTCAAATAGCATAGAGTTGTTGATAATGGATGTAACTAGATGTTTTGGTCATTTTTTGTTCAGTTCAGTTAGTATTCCACTTAGTCCTGTGGTCATTCATGGCTCTCTCTGTAGGGAAAAAGAACAAGTTGCGTCTTTACTACCTGTCCTGGTTAAGGAATAAGATTCTCCATAATGAACCAGAGGTGGAGAAGAGACAGGGCTGGACCTCAGTAGGTGACTTGGAGGGCTGTGGACACTATAAAGTGGGTAAGTGTGCACTGCTGAGGCACACTGAGTCAAACGGTAAACTACAAAAACTGTTTCTGAAGATTTCAAGTGATGAGTGCAATAGCTAACTAACTAAGTACAGAGTTTGTTAATAGTTCATTTGTTAGCATCTTTGTCAATCTTGTTTTGTTTTTTGTTTTTTTCAGTACGTTACGAGAAGATTAAGTTCTTAGTGATTGCACTGAAGAATGCTGTGGAGGTGTATGCATGGGCCCCAAAACCCTACCACAAATTCATGGCCTTCAAGGTTGGTAACATTTGAGAATGATATACAAGTTCCGCTTTGTTAGTGTTGTCAAGGACAGCATGAGGACGTCTTTGTCCTGGCCATTAGGGCGGCACAGTAAATGGTCCCTGATCCAAAAAGCTCAGATTACTCAGAGATTGTATTTTACATCATCTTTGGCAGTGGCATTGTTTCAGTAAGCTTAGGCAGTGTCGCAGAATTTATTTCCGTTCAGAGTTTGTGAATTCTGTCATTGTTGGCATCAAATGTTGCTGAAGCTAGGCCTCATCAACTGAACTCCAGGTTATAACACCGTCCCCAGAGGCTTCCACAGTGTGGACTAAAGCTGCATGATCATTTCATCCAGTGTAGTTCTGACCCTGATTCTTCTGTCACTCTGGAACAGGGTCAGTCTGGACTCATCAGACCACATGACCCTTTCCATTGCTCCTACCTTTATGCTCCCTAGCAAATAGAAGCCCTGCTTTCATTGTTCTCATCATTAATAAGTAAAGCCAGACAACAGTTTCGTCCCAATACCTTCACCTGTCCGTGTATCACACATGTGTACATTGAAATTGGCTGTTGATTTTTCATTAGTTTTACCAAATAATCTCCAGTCACAATCATCTAGCCTTTTGCATCTGATCACATTTATTGCTCGAAGATGATGGCAGACACATTTTTTGACCCATATGATACACAGTGTTATCTTTTACACAATTTGTGTTTTTTAGCTAACGTGTTGACTTGTTGGCAGCTGAAAAAGTATTATTAACTACAATACTTTTGCTTAGTGTGCTTAGTTTAAACCTGGCGATTACTTTTTTTTTTGCTATTCCGTATATAATGAAAGCATTACAGTGGGGGTCAGTCTGTGGACATTTAGACATATTTGTCTAAGACTGTTCATCAATTAAATATCTGTTAAACATGACCACATCAAATTCTGCACAGATGTTAGTAATCAGTTTATCACAGTTGTTGACAAATAAAACTTCAGCTGATCTATTATGAGCTACACGTCACAAAAATGAATGTGAAGCATATGCTGACATACATAATTCAGTAAGTTTCAGTACGTGGTGTCTTCCACTCAATGGGATTTCTGGAGTAACAGTTGCAATTAAGCCTCCAACAACTACTTCACTACATTTTATTTGGTTTTTGCATATGCTGAACAAAACACTAAAAGACATTGACAAGAAAGAAAAAACAGCAACTTTAAGAGGGTCACTTCCACAGACATGACACATTCAGGCTACAAGCCTCATATGTACAGATTCTCAGCTGAGATGTGTCCTATTTATTTTCGTCCTCTGTGGCCTGCGCTACTTTTTTTTCTGTGCCGTGTAGTTTAACCCTGTCTCCTTAGAAAGAGCCAAAAATATACCATGTGGAAGTGATAGCATGACTATCTGGGGTTGTCGGTTGTTATGCAACTGCTCTCCAAATCGTTAAAGTCAGTTGCTGATTAGTTACGAATAGAGCAGCTCAAAATAGACAGCTAATGTCAGTTATTTTATTTATTTTGTTTGTTTGTTTGTTTGTTTTTATTGGGCTGTATCCTCACACTATCCAGTATTAACCCATCTAATTGTGTGGACATCTCCACCCAGTCCTTCAGGTCCCTGCCCCAAAAACCACTGTCTGTTGACCTGACAGTGGAGGAAGGACAGAGGTTAAAGGTCATTTACGGCTCCGTGTCTGGTTTCCACGCCATTGACGTCGACTCAGGAACACCCTACGACCTCTACCTGCCTACTCATGTAAGTATCTCGACTCCATACTCTCACACATGATTAACCTGGGTCTTGAAACACCAAAAAACTACAGAGATGTAACGTAACACGACCACTGCAGTGTGCCTGTAACATCCCAGTCAAATCCAGAGGTTTTCTGACATGATGTAATAAATCCTGGTGTTATCAAGTTTATAGTCAACTACATGCTGCCAAAAGTTGTTAAAGTTAAGCCTGTTGATCTTTAAAGAGCTGGAGAATTCAAATAGCAGTAAATGAAGTTTTTTGCCCTGCTCCTCAACTCTTTTTCAATAAATGTGTTCAGTGTCCGTGAGCAGATCACTGCCACCTCCCACCCATGTTGTTCAGGGATCCCAGGTAGTGTTGTTTTTGGCATATGGGTGTCATCCCCTCTTCTCTTGTTTGGCATGTATACGCACATAACTATCTATATGATGAAAAAAATGGGTGAAAACACAAATTAAAAAAAAAAAAAACACATTGGAAAGCACAACTATTTTCCATGGCTCCAACTGCCTCTTTTGACATGTTCATGTAGGTAATTTAGACAAAAGCAGCAATTTGCTTTGACTCATTCTTCAATCCATCATTAAGATTTATAACTTTTGCCAGAGTAGCACTGCTGTTGGTTCAGACCACACAGGTTAGTATTTGTTGTTTTTAATTAATGTTGGTTGGCACGTAGAACTGCACACAGGCCTTGCTTTTGAGTCTACAAAGAAGGCAAGACATTTATGTTACATATTCCCATGGACAATGTGTGTTTTTTCCATGTCTTTGAATTTTGGCACTTTTAAACAACCAGAAATGAGCATTTTACATGTTCAGATTCAGTCTTTTCTTGTACCAATCAGAGCAGGCTAGAACACATGAGGAAATCTGCTTCAGCTCCATTTTTTAAAAATGGTTCATGTTGAACATTTTTTCCATGTTTTGGCTGCCTCAGAGTATATCTGCTGGGAAGTAATCACATTTTAATGTTTTATTGCTCTGATTTAACCGCTTTGCTCTTATTTACTCTCACAATCAGGGCTCTGTGCTCATTAATACTGAAACTTGAATCACTGCAGTGATGGAGCTGCATCTTGGGGAACTGAAGCTGCACGAATGACTAAGCATGAATATTGTGTTTACAAATATTAAGAACTACTCCCGTGGAACAGCTTAAAGTTAACAGATTTTTTTTAAGCAATTATGAATATTATACTTGAGATAGTAAAATGCTGAGAGAATTCAGAAGTGTTCAGCACTATGAGCCTCTTCTTGAGAGCTCTGGTTATTCTTAAGACCTTCAGCTCCCTCTTTTTGTCATTTTTTTACATAATCAGAACAAATGAGTGTAATTGTAATCAGTTTTAGTCAGTCTTGGAAATGAGGGAACAACATTTTGATGACAACTGTATGTGAAACACCCACATCTTTACTTACACAAAGATCTTTCAGTATAGACGTCTCTACTCTCTTGGGCTCTGGATGATATACATAATATTCTTACTCTTTCTATTTAAGCTGACTTCATTTTCCCTTCCTGTCTACCAGCTGTTCTCTTTCCAGTCTGCCATTTCACATCACCCACCTTGATATAGTTCTGCACCCACTCACCATCGACAGATGCCAGCCATCGCTTCCTCTGCGTCTCGTACTTTCCTCTGTTCACCTCCTTCTAGGCTCTTCCCATGTGGTCCGTAGTTGTCAAGTAATATTTTCTGTTTTTCATCCTTTGCTTTTTTGTCTTCCTTTCACAGTCTCTGCTGTTCAGTGCATTGTTATGTATATACATTTTATGCATATATATACATATATGCATAAAATGTATTCTTTTTTTGTCCTACCTTTCTATTTTCATCATCACTCTTTCTCTTTGCTCTTTCTGTGGGAAGATGCGACTAACAGCAGAGTATTGGGACTCATGTTCACATTTCTGTTCAGACATGGTCTATTTTAACCCTCAGCTTGGTTTCATTTGAGCAGTAGAAGTTGTTTAGTCAAGCCAGGATTTCAAGTTTTTGTGCCTGTGCTTTTAGTGAGATGTTACTTTACTGGGTTATTCCTGAGGCTTCACCGTATTGGTAATTTTGTTTGATGTTATTATGTCTTGAAAGTCTTTGGGGGAGGTTTCATCTTTTGACGTGCAAATATAGTTATAAGTGACCATATATAGATGAGAAAGTGGCTGCAGGAACTCAGTGGACAAAAATGTATGTCTTTAAGGACCACAAGCATACTAGTCAAGAGTAAATCTTTCAAATACTATCTTAATAACGTGTCATGAGAGAAGTTGACTTATTACAAAGTACGTATAGCTTGTCTTTTTTCTTTTTTTTTTTTTTTTTTACTACTTTCTGCATATAAATGGTGGGTTAGTGCCAGGATTGGTGAAAAGAACCCTTTTTTTAAGGGCGTTGCAGAAGGTGTAAGTTTTCTTGTGTATACGTGTGAGTGAGGCTGAATGTGTTCTTCACCGGCCCACTTGACAGTCTGATCTAACAAACTTTATCAGGACCTGAGACTGAGTCTGTCAGAGGAGACCAACATCAACATGTAAATGAGTGTGTGATTGTTGTGTGGTCATATATGATTTTTCAATTATTGTTTCAACAAAAATATTTGCTTGGTTGAGCTTTTAAGAAAAGACAGTAGCTTATAAAATAAATGTATTCAAAGTCTCGCAGGACCTAAAGATCAGCTGCTGTTGATAAGTGTTCATGTGAGCCTTCGTTAATACAATACTGATCAAGGTCTGCGTTTTATAAAAAGGGTGACCTTTTCTTAACTGAATATATTTACATATGGCAGAGAAAACACCTTATAGCAGCGTTTCATAACTGAATATTGCACTCATCATGTTCAGTAATGATCACGAAATGTGTCTTTGTTATCTTGAGGTATAAGTGGCTGTTTCCACTCACGTAAATGAATGTGTTTTTAAGCTGCAGGTAGAATTAGAGCCGGCGCAGGTCATTTTTACCTCGCCGCTCAGCTGTATGTGGGCATGTGGAGCTCGCTGTAAACTCCAGTGACTCATAGTCACATTAAGATTCTGACACATCCTGTTGAATCGGTTCTTTTTTTTTTCTTTGCAAGCGCTGAAGAAGCTTTAAGACAAAAAAATAGAAGAGTACTGATACACTGAAAAGTCTTCAGCTTGAGTTTGCTGCCTGTGTCACGCATGTGCTCAGTTTTTGATATGTGTGTGTTGAAGCCAGTACCATGTTATCTGTGTGTATTACAGCCAGAGAAATGTTGTGATTTTGTTGTTGATTCTGCAGATTCCCTGCATATATACATAATGCTGAGTGGGTGGCTGGTGGAGGAAACCATGTTTCTGTTTCATTATTCCATTTGAGGATGTTTTTATCTTTTTCAGACTTCAGATATTGTTCATCTTTCCAGGAATGTTACTGATTACCATTTCGATCATTTCATATTTTAGGTAATAAAATCAGATTAATGATGAGCACAACGTACATATGATACTGCCACCACAGTGTGCTACTTTGTACAAGCGTGTGGGGTGTGGGGTTGTTGTAGCGGTAGAGGGAAAGACAGAAAAAGAGAATCATCTCTAAAAATACATCCCTCCTGTCCTCCTTCTCCTGAGATCATTAACTCTGTAAGTGTTGACCTGCTCTTGCTCCGTTTTTTTTTTTTTTCCCCTCTTCCTCTGGTATATTAATGGAGCCTGCACACAGCTGCCTACTACACCAGTGCCTTATACTGCTGCTGCCGCCGCGGACTCGTTTCTTTTCTTGTCTTCTGCCTTGTTCTTTCTCCCGTTTTCCTCGTCTTTCTTCCAGAGTCAGCAGACACACTCACCTACAGCGAGCTTTTAAACCCACTCACTCACACTTTCTTTCAGTTCTCTGAGGAAACTTCACACTCCTGGGCTTCTCTGTGCACTACACTCTGATACACACACACACATCTTGTTGTTTTTATGTGCACATCTTCCCACACACACACACCTACCTTTTTCAGCAGTTCAACACATTTTTTATAAAACAATATTTCCTCAGTGCTGTTAAAAGCAGTTCATCGTTTCACACTCCTAAAACACTCACTTTGTCACAGACAATGCACTCATCCACTTAGAGACACACACTTGCACACGTAACATCTGGCTTTGCTTGCGGCTATGAAACGATGCTGATTCCACGGCAGAGGATTAAGATTGCGCTGCGGCTGTGGATGCCTGTTCTCATGCTCAGGATCGTGGTGGCTCACACTCTGGTAAAGAAGAAAACATTACCTGCTTTTTGAAAAAGCTACAAAAGAAAACTGATTCATTTTGTTGATATATTTCACTGGAATGCTTTTGTCTCTTTCTTTCTGAGGACAGTTCTTTTCAAAGTGTGAAGAGCTTCTTTTTTGTCTGCTTTTCCTTTTTTGGGAACAAACATGGATTTAGGAGTCATGGAGATGTTGATGTTCTGCTTCTCTGTGTGTGTGTGTTTTTAAGGAAATTCAGTTTTTTTAATTTATTTTACTTTTATTTTTTTTAGATTCATTAATTTGATGCTGGTGAATCATTTTCAGGACAGGATGTTTCAGTCCCGTTATCTGCTTATGATGTTGAAGGTTTTTGAAGTTAATCATTTTGAACTCTTTTGGACACGTTTCTAAACTCTGAGGTCGACGGGAATTGTTCACTTAATGTCAGTTATATGTTCAGGTGCTTGATTTAGATGGTTTCAGTACTGGGCTGGTTCAAAAGATGCCCCTAATATAAAGATAAATGGTAAATATAAGCACAGCATATAAATGTGAATATTTTTGCTGGGATTGATTTATGGAAGTTCACAAAGCTGCATAAAATCTCTGATATTTTTTTCGGATAAACTTTTTATTTGAATAATGAATGTTTTAGTTAACTGAACTACAAGTCATTAAATAGTCCTGGATAGTAGAACTGTGATTTTGATCAATTCCAACCAAATTTCTCTGAAGCTGATGTTGAATCCAGATCCCTGTTGCAGTCACACTCCTTATTTTAATGTTGAAATCTTTGGAACACATCAAATGTGTATTGTTCTCTATACCATTTGTTATATTTATTGTTGATGTATTTTGTGTTATATATCCTTTGAAATTCATTGTTTTTTGTTCTTTTTTAACATCAGTAGAATATCACTAAGCCAAGACCCTGTTATTTCTTTTGCCACTGAACGCCAATATTTTAAACTGCATGGAAGAGTTTGCAGCATAAATTCAGTTCTCAGATAGCTGGCAAGAGTTTGAGAGTTGTGAAATGATGTTTCTTGTGTGGGTTTATTTGACAGATCCAGGGCTCCATCCGTCCCCATGCCATCATCATTTTGCCAAACAAAGCTGGAACAGAGGTTCTGGTTTGCTACGAGGACGAGGGCGTCTACATCGACACCTATGGCCGCATCACCAAGGATACTGTGCTGCAGTGGGGCGAGATGCCTGCGTCTGTTGGTAAATTTGGAGCAGATGTGATGCGAGACGCTCACCTGTGTTTTCACACATGCACCAATAGCAGCTTCACGCAACACTTGTGTCCATTAAACAGTCACATTTTAGCTTCAGTACAAATGTAAACATTACTGAGGAGAGGATATTAAACACCTCGGCCACAACACAGAATCTCAAAACATTTTATTGGCTTTTTTTAACCTGCATTCAAGAAGAAAAATACAAGTATTCGTGCAAAGGTCTGTAATCATCCTAACACGTACATGTTTAGCTTCTCCACCTCCGAGTCATTCAGAATAACATTTCTATCAGTTAGTTGGTGAGTCCTCTCGTGACGGTGTTTCCGGTGCCTCCGGTGTCTCTGCAGCTTACCTGCAGTCCAACCAGGTGATGGGTTGGGGAGAAAAGGCAATAGAGCTGAGGTCGGCCACTACGGGGAACCTGGAGGGAGTTTTCATGCACAAAAAGGCCCAGAAACTCAAGTTCCTGTGTGAGAGGAATGACAAGGTAAGAATTACACCCTAGCCTGTGTAGTTTGGTGGTGTTGTCTAAATATGCAACACCAACTCTACTAAGTTCATATTCAAAAGGAATATTAGATACTGTTTTTTTGTTTGTTTGTTTGTTTTAGAAATTATTTATTTGAATTTTTCTTCTCCCACTCGTCCCCTTCATTCCCTAAATCAGTGTAACTTACAACAACAAACTCATTCCTACCCAGGGCTCACATGACTATTATAGACATAAATCTGCAGCAGTGGAGTGGAAAAAAAAAATAAAACTAAACTTGCCTCCTCCATTTTTAATGAGTGCACCATGTTCAAATATGTACATGAAAGGCAGAAATGTGTTTTTGATACATGCATTTCTCCTAAATAGCCAGGCTGTTATGGTTCAGTTTGGCAACATAAACATGCTTTTTTCCAGAATTCCAGCTTCTACAAGAGTCATCATGTGGTTGTTCAATTTAAAGGTTCCTAGTGACTGCTGTCAGGTTTTAGTCAGTTTGAAGCTCTAACTGTCAGTGTAAAAAAAAAAAAAGAAGTGAATTTGTCTATTGTACATTTTTGAAACACGGTGCCAAATAATCCAATCTCCTCTTGAAGCCAGCGTTATGTTTATGATCACTATGGAACTAAATGGGTTTTAACATCATTTCTGAAAGGTCTTTCTTGTTGCAGGTGTTCTTTGCTTCAGTGCAGTCGGGGGGCAGCAGTCAGATTTACTTCATGACTCTCGGACAGAACTCGTTGTTCAGCTGGTAACAACTGGACCTGCAGACTCTGGGACCAGCTGGTGGGCTTCATCCTCCCGGGCTTTCCTTATGATGCCTTTATCGATTTGTGCTGACGCGGGCCGATCTCTGTGAACGGCGGACGCCACTCGAGGATCAGCCAGACGTTCATCAGTGCATTTCTCCGTCTTCTCTAGCTTTTGTGTAAATCAGTAGCAACCCATGAATTAAAGGTACATGAAGCGGTGCCTTTGTGAGTCAGCAGTGATTGTTTTCCACTCGGCGTCAGGTCCACTACCATCTCAGCATTAGTGTTTCGTTCACGTCTAGCATTAGAAACCCCTGTTTTGATGACTGTGTGCTGACTTCAGACAAACCCCTTATTCAGTTCATCTCTTTTATGTTCATGGAGGATTAAGTTGTAAATTCTTTGACTCACTTATATTCACTTTAACAGCATTGTGTATTACTGGAACAGATGTTTCTATGTTGTTATCTGTTGGGTCATTATTTTCCGAGCACAAACTTTTGGAATAATCCGAACTTCCCGCGTGTTTAATGGTCTGTTATTCACTCATCAGATGTCATGTAGGTTCTTCAGTAATAGTTGAGATATGCTCTTATTCATGTCATTCCACATATTTAGCTTGAAAAAGCCGTTCAAATGAGTTCCTGATCATTTCCTAGGCCTGTTTTACAGCTAAGCTGATATTTATGGAGGCTTCTGATCAACAGTAACTTTCCTCATTACTGCTCTAATCACAGCTGCAGGTGTCATTAAACCATACCTTGTTTATTCCCAGAAGGATCAGATTATAAATAGATCAAACTAAAATACTGGATAGATAAGCTGTGCTGTAATGATGATATCCTTGACTTCATTTAAAGCCTGATTTACTATCAGTGGACGATTTAAACACGATTTCTGTCCGTCTCTCTGTTTTACCTGAACCCAGAGGATTCGTGACACAGATTGTGTTAAAACGAGTCTGTGATGTAACAATTCCCCACCAGTCCTCTAGTTCAGGTGTGAGTATTCATTCCTCAACAGTCTGGACCATGTGATTTTATTTCAGCGGGAGGACCAAGAGCGTTTTAGTTCTCTTAAAAAATAGAGCATAAACTCGACCCATAACCCACAGATGCACAGTAACAGGATATGATTTCTTCTGTTTTTGTAGTTTTCTGTCCGTTTTGTACAGCTTAAGATGTGTATATTTATCTCAGATGCACTGTTTTCTAAATGTTTTCTAAATGACAAGCCATCTTTATATTTGTGTAAAGAATTGTGGGCGTATAAATGTGAAATTCAATCCTTAAACAGAGTTCTTGCATGTTGGATTCATGGTCTTTGAATGTTTGCGAACGTGAATGTGAGCTGCTGACAATAAATTCGAAGCTCTCGTTGGTTTCCCACCAACCTGGTTCAAGCATTCATGGTGACATGGAAGTTCTGTTTTTTGGTTGACTTTCCCCTGCTGTGTTTTGCACACATTTCCTGGTATATCCTACTTGACTGTGCAAAGTAGAGTTGTTCTAAGCCATCCTCTGTCAGTATTCGGGATGTTACCGCTTGCTTTGGTTTGATATCAGTATGTGTTACACTACAGTGTGGGACTCTCTGATGAATCAAATTCATGACGAGCTTTTTTTTTTTTTTTTTTTTCTGAGAAGATGCAGTGAGTTGGGCATAAAAAGTGAAATGATAAATTTGTGATTGTTTAAATTATTTTTCAGTTATATTTCTGTCATTTACACAATGAAATTCAAACAATTAACCAAAGATGAACGAAAGCTTTTATTCATTTAGCTTCCAGGAAGTCAAAAGTGACATGATTGACAAGTAGCTGCAGTTTGATTCGATATGTTATTTAAGTTTGAGAAAGAGATGAAATACACCGTACAAAAGATACCAACCACATGATTTAGGTTGTGCTGGTTTTGTCTAAGTAAAGAAATCAGTGATTTTTACCATAAAATGTGAATTAGCAATTACAGCATTTCTCCCATTTGACTGATTTTTTTCTTTTCTTTTGTATTTCTCCATGAGGTTACACTTCCACTGCTAATTTTGCTTTACACGATTTTCTCCACTGGGTTTACTCTTAAATTCTGTGGCTATCAAAGTTACGCCAAATATTTTGTCTTCAGTGATACTTTGAGTTTTAGTTTTGTCTCTAGAGAAATATTGCAGCTGGTTCTGTGACAATATTCTTAACTGGAAAATGAACTTGCTGACTGTCTTTTTGTTAAGGTTTTTTAAAATGTCGTGTAGTATTTGTCTTAGCGGGGTGAATACTGTTTAACCTTTGACATACCAGAACAGTTAATGTGTTAACGGTGCATGAAGTTACAAGATTGTACAGTTGTGATAAGTATTTAAGGGCGTTTCTGGCTAACTTGGACTACATAGAGCAGAACTAGAGCCGCCAGAGCTACCAGAGCCAGCCCCTTTTAAATCAACCGTGGCTAAAACAGATAAATGCTTAAAAGCACAACTCTGTAGCTTCAAGTGACGTGAAGATCAGGATTTGGTCCTGTACAATTTTTAGAAAACATACTTTCATTAAATAGCACACAGATTCTTTTCGAGTAAATGTGAATAATGGCTTTGGTGATCTATTTGTTCATCCGTCAGTGCACCTGTCAATCTCCCACGCCCACTTCACGCCTCTCAGGCTCAGAGTGGGTGGGAGGCCTCTTCCAGCCGTTGCTGGCCATAAGGCCGGATACAGCCTGGATGCTGACAGATGGTAGCTTCAGTCATGTTCCTGAGTGAGAAGAATCCAGATCAGACAGGAGACCAGAACCAGGACAGTGGTTCTAGATTCTTGTCAAGCCTCCCACAAGAACAAAGAAAAACCAAAGTACAGTAACTGTTATACAGTTACAATCAATAATTCAGCCGTCCTTACTCATAAACAGTACATGCACCAGTTAAACAGATATTTTTTAAATCTATTGAACATAATTATTAGAGATTTTAAAAAGCTTTAAAGCTGACAACGATGCTTTGTCATATTTGGGTCTTGAGCAAGCTGGTGTCACGTCACTGCTGGTAAAACCAGTGTCTTGTTTTTTTGTTTTTTTTTTATGTCCCTAACATTATTGCATGTTGTTATATTAAGAATATGTTTGTTTTTTTTGTAAACATGGGCTGGGCTCTCTGTGAACTTGTTCTTAACTTAATGATTGATAGAAGTTTATCCATATTGAAAATAGCTTTACAGTCGGTTGTGATGTGCAGCCTGTTAAGAAAAGCCGATTTTTACACCTTTATGTCTCTCCCGATTGTGTCGTTTATTTGGGTCTGTGCATGTGTTGTCATCTGTCAATCACTCTTCGGGTAACAGCGTAGGATCTGGCTCTTATACAAGCTAACAACACCAGTTCTCCATCAAACCAGGCCTCATCTTTCAGGGTTCGTCCCTTCGTCTTCTTAAAAAAAAAAAAAATATGTTTTTATTTTTTTATCATTCAAAACACATTTCTGACTTCTGCTGTTTGTGCCCTTGTTGCTAAGCAATTTCACTGTGGCTTTTTTCACTAAGAGAGATCAGTGGATTTCCTCCCACACCTTCCGCTGGTTCAGGTCCTAATATAATCTGCTGTTGGCCTGTTCTGACTTACATCTCTATCTCCAACTGTTTCTCAACCCATCACTCACCAGTCTCTATGTCCTTATTCTCATCACTTCTTCCATTTTCTCTCCCTGTTTCTTTCTGGTTACATTCTTGTTTTGTTTTTTTTTTTTTGTTGAATTGGCTGAAGCTGTCAGACAAATGAATTATATATTCATTTTCATTTTTACTTACCACTCTCCAAAAATTTGAAAATGGATCCAAAGACTTGGATCATCCTTACCTGTTGTTATTATTTGTTTTAAGCTGGAAGTAAAGTGTACATGCGGAAGAAGTGCGTTGAAGTGATCTGGAGTGTATGTGTGATGTAGATCGGAAAATATGCTCAACAAGCCAGAGGAGGGATGGGAGGATGGAGACGGAGCGGAGAGCTGGTGGCTCGGGTCGGGGGGCAGGTCAGAGAAGGAACAAGAATGTTGAATTTTCACCCACATTTCAGGTGGAAAAAGTTGAAATACATCTAAGCCATGATGGTTACAAAGAAAAGAATGTAAAGGAAGTGAAAGAAAAAGTGATGTAACTTTGTAAATTGCCTTCATAATCTGCCAAAAATGGGACAAAAGAAGCATGAAATTCTGTTACGCCAATAGGTTAATAGTTCTATACAGTATATCAGTCTGGTGTCTGCTGTTAGAGGGCAACGTTTTCCAAAAGTATTTGATAAAATGTAGAGATTTATTTGTGAAAATATATATATTTGCCCATCTTTATAAAGGTTCTTTTGTTACTTTTCTTGTTTGCACTGGACCTTTTTTTTTTTTTTGATGCGTCACATACTGTACCCCTTCTGCTTTGAGATGTGTTTCCATGTAAACAAGCAAAAGACAGTAAAACCACAATAAATATGTCCAATCAAGTTTTGTGCATCTGTGTTGTTTTGGTGTATCAGTTGTGACATAAAGGTTACAAGCAGTTTGTTTACACTGACGTGGCTATACCCACCCACGGCTCCGTTTCTGTTCTCACTCAGGGAACCCCACAGAAACCTGCAGTCACTCACTGCTGAAACCCAGAGATGCAGCGTTTTGTCTTTCTGTCTTTCAGCACAGCAGGACCCTGGGATTGAGGCAGCCCTTCACATCTTACTGGATTTGCTGTTCCTCTGAAGCGGCTGACTGTCCCTTCTGTGACTCCGTCATCTAAAGTCAGCTTCTCAGAGCAGAGCTGGAGAGACACGGTTGGAAACGGAGCTGTTGTACCACGTCTCTCTGGGACTTCTGTGACAAAAAGCATGTCACAGATGCTTTAAGAGCTCAGGAAAGCGTCTGTAACCTGGCTGTAGGAAGGTTTCAGTCTGTCAGGGTGAGGAAAACGTAAATGTTTATTCCATTTATTACCTTTTGTTAGGGTGAAGGTAGGGTGTGGGTTAGTTATCGGTAAATAAGCAGTGGTTCTCTGTTTTCAAGATTGTGCCCTCATTTCTCGCTTGTGTGTGTGTGCATGTGTGTGTGTGGGTCTCGGGTTTCCCTTGATGACACTCTGGCACCAGGAGAAGGTTTCCTGTCTCTCACTCTTGGATCAGAGTTTGGTCATCAAGCCTTCAATCGTGACACCTCTGCCACCGTTTAGACATTTCAAAGAGCAAGGCAACATTTGTAGATTTTAGTCCCTAAACTATCTTGAAATGTGATGCACAACAGCTTTGCATTTGGACTGGACTTCAGCTGCAAATGCAAGCGTGAAGAAGCGGTTCTTTTGAGCGTTGCTGTGGCTTTGGCGTTTGAGCTCTGCTCTTGCTCGACCAACACTTCACTCTAAATTTGCTCCTTTCATTCCCCTCCAGCGAAACCCCACCTGCCCTCCTCCCAACCCCTCCTCAGATTCCCTCTTAACCCCATTCCAAACACAACCTCTTCATCACACACACACACACACGGAGAAAAGTTCCCGGTTGTGTATTTGTGTGGAAACCTGTGTGTCAGCTCACCCAGAGCGCTGAGAGTCCAATGACTAAACCATGACTGGCAGTCACACTGCCACATAGCACTTTTGCTATTTACAATTCAGACCATTCTGCCTTTGGATCAATATATTAGCTGCAACAGTTTTTGAATTTTTTTTGGATTTTTTTTTTTTTACTTGCTGGGAAAAGAGCAGACGGGTAAGTAGGAGACCATCTCGACTGAAGTTTAAAGGCCTAGACTGGTGCTGAGGAGGGAGGGTTGCACATGTGCACGGCTGTATGACTGCTAGAGACGGAAGGGTAAAATGCGAAGCTGAGGCTCTGATCACGAAGCCTGAGCTCGATGACAACCACTTCATCAGCTTCTGCTTCATGCCTCCAGACGGTAAAGCTTGGTGGGAGTGTAAAACCCACAGAGTAGGGTTCTGTGTCAGGCTCGTGGCCAGCTTCATGCTCCTGGTTTTGATTGGTACAGAGAAGACCTGGTAAAAGTCAAGGTAATCAGATAATCAAATGCTGTAATTCAGTTGGTCCGGGGCCAGCAGGTCCCTGATCCTGTTATTGATACTGCAGGCAGAACAGCAGTCCCTGAGTATGGAGTCAGAAAGTAAGAGGACAGCTGGGGTGATCTGTCCGGTGCTAAATTTATCTTCCGTCGGGTGTGCCAGAGTGCTTTCTGTCAGTTTATCCAGCTATACGGCTGTTGTCATGAGCATGAGTGCCAAGCTCTTACAGTGGAGCAATAAAAACTGTCCAACACATCCTTGTGTAGCCTGCATTGTGAGGCAACGCAAAACTAAGCTGCAAATCTGGCTGACGGAGTGTGCATGTGTCTGTTAGTGGGGGATGCATGTAGCGAGCGTGGCGTGGCCCTCCAACGCTGTCAGCCACCGAGCTCCGGTTGGTGGGAAGAGAGATCAGGTGACCTCGTCCACGCTAAATCGGTCTCCCGCACAGGAAGAACTGCAGGGTCAGGACTTCAGAATCGCAGAAATGAAGAGGACAGGGTTCCCGAGAAAAGCACGGAAGAGAGCGTTTTTAATACTTTCCAGTTCTGGTTAAGTCTTGACCAAGGAAAAGAGGATGCAGAAAACCATTTCTGTGTTCAGATTATTTTACCTAACCAGAGGTCTTTTCATATATATTATACAGAAAAGATGATGATAAAGGGACTTATTTCTTGGTTTGTCATTTTGAAATCTTGTAATCTCTTATCTATTTGTGGCTTGACCTTTGGCTTCACTTCTCTGATCTGGAGGAAATGGTCATCTTGGACGTACAGTCTGGTGTCCATGACGTTTGGAGACAGCACGTCTTCCAGTCACACCCGTGTGTGGAGGACCATGACTTCGAGAAAACGTGGCGACCTCAGAAATAATGTTTGTCCTCAGGTCCATGGACACTGTTTAACAAAATAAAAAATTAAAAAAACTTGACTTTTAGCTCTTCGCTGTGAGAGACTTAAACTAGAGGAAAACCGACAGAAAGTTATTAGCAGATGACCAGATTCTGCTGCTTTTCCACTGTTCAAGTTTCCACTGCTTAAATTTCACAATTTAAACACAACCAGAAAAAGTCACAATCTGGAAAACTGAAATGAAAAAAATCCAGCTATTCTTATATTTGCTTTTGACTTTTAATTCTTCGGAGATGGTCATAGCCTGATATATTTCATGGTTTTTGGTTTTGTTTTTTTTTTTTGTCACTGTCATCTCACTTATTAATTGACATTCATCTGTTTTGCCCAGTAATATTTGTAAATGTAGCTCTAAAGCACTCAGAAACATTAAAATCCACTTAATCTTTCTTTCTTTCAGGAACAATATTTTTAAACTTTCACTGATTTTTCTCGTATTTGTGTTGACAAAGTGGAAATCTTCTGCCCATCTTTGCTCCTCAAAGAGTTGACTTTTCATGTACGGAGAATTCGTACCAAATCATCTTTAAAGTTACATCTAAACATCATCAGTTACGATCCATATTTCTTGTTAGTCTTTTATTTTTTCTACCCCTGAGAGTAAATGTAATGATTGCTTTTTTTCCTTTTTCACTTTCTTTTTTTCATATTTTCCACATCATTTCCACTTCTTTTGATCCGGAGTTATAGAAGGCTTTGTATTGATTTATCAGAAACTGATGAGTATGAGTCACATGACCCAGACTACAGTCTTATTGCAGATATCTGGCAGAGTACCAGCACACAGTCAGAGTTGAGCGCTCTGAGCGCTCGGCCCGTCACCGGGCACGATATGTTCTTATTTTGACTGGCTGTAAACGGTGGCCAGAAAATAACACACATCATGCGCACAACACATGCATATAGTGTTTTTCTTTTCTTTTTTTGTTTTTTTTTACTGTAAATGAAAAACACCTCAAGCTCACCATAGTATTATCCATAAGGTGGAAATAAGTTGTAAAGAAGCAAACTGTAAAACACTGGGGACAAACATCAACATCAACATCCTACAAAACATCTCTAATCTGATCAAAATGGAAAATCAGATTGAACCGGGCCACAAAGAGCTCATCCAGAACTATTACCCTTCACTGCTGCCGAGAATAAATAAAATCAAAGCCACTGCAGCTGAAAACATGAAATTAATCATATCTTCTTTTATTTCTCTTCTTTTGGCACCCAAGTTCAGAAACCTGCAGCTCTTCATGTTGACACTTCTGAGTGAGAGAGAAATCGCTGTTGCTGTTGTACTCCGTCACAAACACACCACTGTGTGTCTTTAACTTAAACTAACGTCAGCCAACAATGAAATCAGCATGTTAGACCTTTAAAGATAACTGGAAAAGAAAAGAAAAGAAAACCAAAAAAAAACAACAAATATGAAAACTGTAGTCAATGTCTTGTCAGTCAAACTTTAATAAACGTATCCCTGGGTTTCAAAACAATTTAAATGTCAGGATTCTATATAATGTTTCCAAGGAAAAGAAGAAAAAAAAATTAATAAATGTGACTTTGGAAAACTGTGGGATTTTGTAATGTCCAGTGTCCAAGATTTGCGATATCTCTGCTGGTCTGAGAAATACCCACTGATACCACTTCAGTTTACTCCATTTTACTTGTGTGGATAGCTTTAGGAACCCAAGGAACCAGAAGTTTGTCATTTGAAGCCCGGAGTTTGAGAGCAAAGTGAGATTATGTGGAATAACAGATTCCTGACGGCAGGAGAGAGTTAAACCCTGAAGGGCTTCATATCTGAGGGGGAACTTTTTAACAAGGAGCCAGTCAAGGGAAGCTAAGTTTAGAGAAATATGAGCTCATCCAACTCCTCAGTGCCTTCCTTTCCCATTGTGATAACAAATCTGTGTTATGTACCGGCGTTCTCTGAAGAAACGTATTAATACCGCACACTTCACGCTGACTTCAGTCGGTGTGAAGTTGAGTTCATGCTGAGTCACCCACAAGACTTTTCATCGATATATAGACAGATGGATTGACTTAGATTGATTAATAATTCCTGGCACACTTCAAAAACATTTAGTTTAGGTTGACTGGTGTTCTAATTTTTCCACAGGAGTGGGTGAGTGTGAATGTGAGTGGTTATTTTCTTTTTCTCTGGGTGGGCCTGGAGGCATCCTCCCTAATATCAGCTGGGACGGCCTCCTGCAGCCCCCCCTCAACCTCACTCTGTCAATCTGAATAATGAAGATGTCAAAGAAAACGAAGGATTTATCAGTGATCCAGCAATTCCTAATATCTACACGGGTGTCCAATTTACAGTTAAAGATCTGGTTTTCCTGTAACTGACTTATTTTACATAAACAACACACCCTGTATGTCAGTTTGTTTCACTTCTAGTTCACCTCTGCTTGGTCTGAATGTGGTGTTTATGAAGATCCCACAGAAAGAGTCACACGTGTGTGCAGGAACTGCGGTTTGCTGCTGTGGCTGATTTTATTGTTTCATAAATCTGAATGCCACTGATTAATCAAAGCTCCTGGACTGGTGTGATGAATGTTTTCTGGTAGATTTCAACATCGTCCACTTATTCATCTCTGCTGCTGGAATGTTCCACCGCTGAGCTAAATCTGTCCACAGCTGAGAGCTGCAGAGGGCTGGGAGATGCATGATGTTGTGTGCAGGGCCGCAGTAATGCTGTGGGTGGTCTGTGGGCATTACCAAGATGGATTGTTGCTGTGGGTTTTCTGCTTTTCTTCTTCTGAAGGCTGTTGTGTACTTCACTGGGCTCCTCAAACACCAGACTTGGGTTACTTCTGTCCAGGACTCAGAACAGAGTCCAGCTCAAGCTTTAATGTGACAGACTTGTCACTTCAGCTCAATAATACTTTATTAATCCCTGAGGGGGATTTGTTGACTCAGCTTGGGCTTGAGCAGCGTTCACTTGGACTTAGACTCAGACTTGTGCATTGACTCATTTACGACTCTTAAATCAGAGTATTTTATTTTGTTACATTTGGCATAATATCTAGATTAAATTCAATATTAATTTTGTGGAAGATGCATGCTCACATGCAATCAGTTCATGTTATACGTGCATCATATTTAGGAACAAGCCCGTGACGTTCAAATGCCGGGAGAGAGTGTGGCCTGTAGAAGTTAACATGGTGTAACGTTATCAGAGACGTTAGAAGACTGGACTCGTTTTTTTTTCCATTGTTGTCAGAACGTTTGATTAAAGGCCACATTTGACTTTGAACAGTTCAAAAATAATTTGTAGTATAATATACTCATCTTTTTGCCATCCAGTTGCATTTTAAGTGGTACACAATGATAAAATGATTATAATTTAGAAAGTTCAAAATATATGATTTCGAAACATTTTTCTTTTCAAAACTTTATTTTCGTGATGTCAAGAAAAAAAAATCATTGTGTGGGGTGGTGTGAGTGGATGACAGATGAAGCTCAGGTCACCAAAATTCATGTTGCATCCATTTTATTTTTTCAAACAAAGGAAGCAGAAGCAGATGCAAATTAAAGCCAGCAGGTCATTTGTCCACAACTCATTACTGACCACGAACAAGCAATCTGAATCTTGGATTGTGGACGTTCAGGAAGCAGACCACGGTCCTGGTCCAGACCACGGGCCCGGTCCAGACCACGGTCCCGGTCCAGACCACGGTCACTGATGCTCTAACAGACCTTAATATCCACAACCATTTCCCAAATGACTCTGTTTCGTCCTCTCCTGTCCTATCATAGTCTATCTTTGATTGATTCAGAAAAATGACCAATAAAGGGAGACTGGGAATGTCGGGGGAGGGGATGGAGGCTGAGAGAGAACCAGGAGGAAAGAGGTAGAGAGAGAAAAACATAGAAAAAAATGTTTTGCTTTTGTTTTGACATCGGGTGTGCATCAAACAAACAGACAAACAGCTGAAGTAATTGATCATCATAAACAGATCTCAAGATACCATAAATCAACAACTGGCACGTGTTTGGTTAAGTTGCATCTCTTTTTATTTTTTCGTCGTCTGTTGGAGCTGCTTTTTGTCTTTCTTTGTACTTGTTTTATTCTTTCCACTGGTGTGTATTACTTTTGTTGTGGTGGTCATGGGGGTCTCAGCTGCTCTTATGTCTCCTGATAGTGATTTTCTCCTCAGCTTAGCCCTCTTTGTACTCATCTGAGTGTTTTTGTGGCGCTTTCGTGCCACTCTGGTTGTTGACTTTTTTATTGACATTGTTAGGAACAGACTGTTGCACTTTGTAGGGTTATTGGCGGTGTGGCATCTGTTTTTGCATTTTTGTGTGTCATTGGAGTCGTTCCACGTTTCTTGTTTGGAAACTTAGTGACGTTGGATTGTTCAAGCTTACGCGAGAGTGTAGTGGTTGTGGCTGTTTAGCAAATATGAAAGGTCTAAAACTTTGAGCAGCATCTTTAGGATCGATTGATTCCGGAGCGTTTTCTGTGCCATAGTCTGGTTATCTGGTCTACTCTTTAGCTGCGTCTGTTATTCTAGGAATCTGTCCTCTTTGAGTTCTTCAACTTTATTCAGCAGCACATTCACATTTCTGGGCTGACATGCTCAACTGATCATTTATACTAACATAATATTGTGTTGGTTTTGTATTGTTGAATTTGCCTGTCACCGCCTGCTCCATATGTCTCCACCTGTCGTTGCCTGCCGTTGTCGGTCGCCAGGTAACAGGTGTTTGAATGCGGCCTGTTATTGCCGCCATAAACTCTGTAGTTATGCATCACAAACACTTGACAGAATAGTTGTTAAGACAAGTGCTGCTGTATCAGTGATGGTACATGTGTGTTTGTAACACTTGTGCTTGTCTTGAAAAAGAGATTTTAAATCTTTAGAGTCTCTTTCCAGGTTAAATAAAGGCTCATACACAACCGGCTTCAGTCAAGGAAAACAAACACTTTTTTCCGGTGATTATCAAAGAGGAGACTGGGTGTATGGATGGCATACTGCAGATGTTTTTCTTCTTAAGCTGTGATGTGGTTGTGTTGATGTTATTTGTTACTGCTGTTTGATTCCCACTGTATGTACTTTTACAGAGGAACTCAAATCCAGCGGGTTAAAGGTCAAAAGCTGGAGCGAGAGACGGCGTTGGCCTCCTTGGGACGCCTGTATGTGCCTTGTCAGTGGAGACGCTGAGATTTATCTCAGGTCAGAGAGCCTCTGCTGTGCCTGGGAGGCAGCAGGGTTTAATTTAGCCCAGAAACCTGACTCTCAGCCTCCTCCATCAGCGCCTTCTCTGGCCCAAGACAGAGTCAGAGTGGGCAGCAAGCTTGGATTGGTTGAAGTCTTTGGGGTGTAAAATGATGAAAGACTGCACATAGCTTTAGTTAGTGGTGGAGCCCCATGCTATTGCTAAATAAAGTGAGCCCGCGATGGTCTGTTACCTGCTGCACTTCAAGTGATGCGGTTGCTGGCCTGGCGGAGGCACTCACCGTGTATGATGTTTTTACTTCTTTGTCTCCATTTGTCTTAATGTTTTGATGGGTGTGTATTTGTATGTGTTGGAGGTGGGGACGAAGGGCTCCTTTGGTTTCCACTTGAATTTTGATCATCTCAGAGCCTTCTGGGATGGCACATGGCTTTTTGGTGCTTTTTAAAGGAATACTTGTCTGTTACATCACCATGTACTGAAACTGGAGATGTCTCAGGCCCATAATGATATTTCTTTTTTGCTGCGGGGGTGTGCACTTCAAAACTACAAGGAAAGAAAAGGCTACAATAAATGCATGAAACTGAATGTCATTATACTGTACAACCTCAAGTTGAAGGGACTGTGTGGAAAAAGAAAACAAACACAATACCAATTAACTTGGTTTTTGTTTCATTACAGAAAGTATTAACCCAGGAACTTTCAAGTTTCAGTCTCTTCTGCCTCATTTCATTTGTCAATTCACATCACTATACACATTATTCAGTGACTCTGTGGAAATATCAGTGCAGTGGGACATCTGTGATCTTCAATGGCACTGCATAAAGAACCGTTATTCATTCATTCTTGATTTCAGATTGGAAATTGGATCTTTCCTACTCAGCTTCATCAGAACGCTCGCTGCAGCAATAGGTTGACTGAACAGATAAATTATTGCAGACAAACTGTGAGGCAGTTATGTGATGTGGTAATTAGCTGAATGTCTTTCCTCTGTGTGTTTGAAACCAGAAATCATCTCTGTTGTGTGGAGGTAGTATCGGTGTGCCAATTCACATTATGTCATTAACCCTGGAGAACCTACGGGGTCAAATTTGACCACCATTCTTTGCTCATACCCAGTGTAAAAAAAAGGATTGTTGGGTTTCCAGGGTTAAATAAAGAATTAAGGTAAATTAGCTGTGCAACATTACTTTGACACATGAAAATAGCATTATCTGGAAGGCTGAAATATTCTTGGAAGTTTCTTCAAGTGTAGCTGGAATACTTTCAAACACTGGGATGAAACTCTCTCTCGTGAAGAACAGCCCAGCACAAGGAGACCAAGACGTACATCTGCTGCAGAGAATATGTTCATTGGAGCCTCAGAAATCACCACAAATTAAAGTCTACATGAACACTTCACAGGATACAAGAGGCAGACACACCTCAACATCAACTCTTAAGACGAGGCTGAACAATCAGGTTAAAATACGACAAATTAACCCCCTCTGTGACCAGAAAGAAAAACTAACTGGTTCCATCCAGTGTCTCTGTGAAACACAAAAAGGAATTGATGGGATCTCCGTGTATGGTTCCCACAGCATGGTTCTCCAGTGGGATGCAGATCAGGTGACCTGGAGTCCTCCATCATCAGCTGAAGTGATTTTGGATGAGTTGAAGCACAAAGGGGGAAAAAAAACAACATATCCATGAACTCTTACATGATTCAAAAAGTTTGGTCAAAATAACGCAAATTAGAGTGTGTGTTTAAGCTTTAACAGAAATATTCTTAGATTTAAAATGAAAGTCTTTATATTAAGGCCCACATTTATTATATAATATAAATGTGTCAGTGTTAATTGTTAATGCAGCTAAATGCAGTCACATGTGGGCGTCTGCGCTTGCAGTTATGAATCTGTTACACTCTGGTACACACTGTGAAGGGGAAATGTCTAAGATGCTGTTTTTGTGCTCGCAGAACCTCTGCCATTACACTTGACAGCGCCTGAAACATGGCACAGTAAGTTAAACACAAGTACACACAAAAAGAAAACCTTAAAACAAACAAACAAACAAACAAAAAACAGCATTTCACTGCTGATGGGTATCATCCTGCAGGGTCGAGAGGATGCAGAAGAAGACCAGCACCATGTCCCTGACCATCTCCTCCTCCTCCTCCTCCTCTTCTGTGTCCTCCTCCCGAGAGCACTCCTCCCGCTCCTCCACCTTCATGGCTCAGAGAAACTCCAGCCTGGTGCAGCCGCTGTGCGTCAGCCCTCAGAGGGTAATTACGTCTAATTGCAATGACTCATTTCAGCTCTTTCAACAAGCATACTAAAATACAGAATATTGCCTCATAAAATAGTCAAGTGAGAAATAAAGTACAGCTTCTCTTAGTTTTAACTTCTTTCATATCGCAATATAACAAGATATTATCTAGTCTTTACTTCATTTATTTTAAAGCAACCTCAGAACAACGACACATGATTTATTTCCTCGTGTAAATACTTTCCCAGCAAAAACTGTGGCAAAAAAAGCAACAAAGTGAGGAAAACTTCATATTAAAAATGTTTACGACAACACATTTACCATAATATAAAGTGCCACATTTGATGAAAGAAAAAGAGATAAAAAGCATTTCAGCAAAGAAAACTGTACCCACTGTCAAGTACAGGGGTGGAGCTGTGATGATGTGGGCAGGCTGCTGAGTTGTCCACGGTCTCCTTCAGTCTTTGAGACCATCTGTGACTACTGAAGCTCAGTCAGAACTGGGTCGTGGAACATGATCATCTTTTCCAGGACACCAGCAAATCTGCAACAGGAGAGTTGAGAGAAATAAAACAAATCAGGGTGCTGAAATGGGCCAGGCAAAGTTCAGATATAGCTGAGAAAATGTTGTTGGGGGACCTAATGGGAGCTGTTCATAAACAAATGCTTGCAAACCTCAAAGAACTGAGACTGGCAGTGAACTAGGTAGGTCCCAATTACTCCAGTAACATTTAGCTCCCCCAACATTCACGTTTGATAATATCATAAAGAAACTGATCATTAGTTGACTTATTGCTGTTAAAGATAACTCTATCTATCTATCTATCTATCTATCTATCTATCTATCTATCTATCTATCTATCTATCTATCTATCTATCTAT
>JAOWBL010029481.1:0-14852 GCA_028564865.1 Zenarchopterus dispar
CACACACACACACACACACACACACACACACACACACACACATATATATATATATATATATATATATGTATGTATGTATGTATGTATATAATTAAAATTTTATAGAAAGTGCTTGAAAAACCTTAATGCCTGAAGGTTCATCTAAACATTCATTTCCAAAAACTGTCCTTAATATAATAAGAAAGTCAAAACTTGTAATATAGTCCACATTTCAATAGAGTTTAGGTTATTCAAAGAGGTGTGTACACTAAAAACTGGATATTTTTTTAGTTTCGTGTTCCATCTTTATTAAGTCTGGCCTTGCATCTGGACAACAGTTTGTTTGACTGGAGAAAAAAAAAAAACAGCGATTAACCAGATGGTCTGTCTTCACTTCGTGCTCATCACACCTGATCCTGACAACCTGACATCACACACTAAGACACACCTTTTAATGCAACACTTCACAAGACAAAAATAGAACATGTCACCTTTAAAGAAAAAGAGAGAAAAAAAAAAACTCCAGCTCCCTTCCACAGTCCAAAAACACGTGCGTTAGATTGATTGTTGATCTTAACTGGACCGTAGTGGTGAGTGGTTAAATAAATCAATGGGTGAGTGGTTCTCACACTCGTCTCTATGTGGCCCTGCACCTGCGCCTTGACCCTATGACTGATGAAGGTAAGGAAAATAAGGTAAATGCATGACCTCACAGTGGACTCAAACCTCAGTCTCCAAGACAAAAATCCTCTGATGTATAACGGCACTCCTTTTATCTCCTCTTGGGTCTAAAATTCCTGCAGCTGGTGGGCTAAGACGCTGAAAGTAGGTAACGCTCTGTGCCTATGTTTGACACCCTGTGAGATTTGACAAAAGAGTATTATATTATATCTCAGGTATGAGAAACGATTATTCAGTGTGGGAATCTATCAAATGCAAGTGAGTCAAGAGTGGAATACCACCTTTTGATCTCAGAGTTGATGTCAGTGTTTGAGAACTTAGACATATGCAAGAAGACTTTGACATGATCATTCCATATCACATTTTATTTAGCTTCATGAGTTTCAAGGCAACTGTTCACCAACATTTAATAAATCTTTCATTTTCATCATGGTTTATTTAAAAGTATGAATTCGTTCAAAAGGAAGGGATGCAATGCATCCGTGAGCTGCAGCTCCAAAAGGGTGGTGGTGCTCCACGATAGCCATTTAGCCCCACCTTCAAAGGTGAAGCCTGTTAAGACAGTGAAGGCCATGCTTTCTCCCAAGATATTATGCTACCACTGCAGGGCCAGCGAGGATGCAGAGGAGCCCAAGAATTTTCTCCCATCTGGATTTCATGACCGTCTGTTACTATGAAACAGTCCAGTTTGATTCATCCTTCACCATTATTGTTTGTCAGTAACTCATCAAAACTCACAGGCTTATTTTAGTTACTGTCACACATCTGTGCTCGAGAAAAAAAAAAAAAGACTGCACTTCTGGTATGGATCACAAGTGCATGAATCACTGACAGTTAAAAACGTAAAAGCAATCACTCGCTCAAGTTTCACACATATGGGCGCATTGAATCTACAGACAATGCCGTCAAGCTACCCTCATGAACACGGTGCATTTACAGCCCTTGCACAGTAGGAATCCACAGTTTCTATCCAACATGTCCCCGTGTAACCTTTGTTGCACGGGGACGCCTGTCTTCAGGCATATTTTGTCTGCCGTTGAACTTAACAAACTCAATGTGATTAGCCAGCATTAGATCAATTTAAGATAGCATCTACTGACCCAAACTGTCATTTGAAGGCATGTTTTGGAGCAGCCTAATTGGACATGGGTTCAGTGTTCACTTTCTCTTAGCTCTGCATTGGTCTCCTCCGAATCCCGAGGGAGATAACTGGATATTTAGCAGCTAAATGCCCTCCTGTACTTTCCACCAGCTGTTACTAACAAGCGCGGCCACATTTAGGTATCTTGTGGACATTCCTCAACCAGAGGACCCCGTGTCTCTGCCACCACATGACAAAGTGATGGTTTGTTAGAAAATTACAGCTTACGCAAGTCTTGCATTTATTTTATACAATGCTATTCCTTCATCCTAACCAGCTATTTCATGTCTTAATTCTGCCAAGGTATTTCACTTTCTAAACCTGATCAATTGGTTTTAGTGTGTTTTTACGTGAAGTGGCACGTAAAAACACACCAAAGCTGGGGCACATATGCTTTGTCAGCATGGGGTGCTAAACACTAGCACATCTTTAATATATGTTTTTAATGCATTTTTCAAGACCAAGGGGCATCCAGAGCAACAACTTTCCAATTTGACTTGACTTTTCTGAAACCAGCTCTGCCAGTTAAAGCCCTCGCTTAAAAAAAACAGTAAATCAGAGAAACTATGCCTCATTTCTTTACTGATTCAAAGCAGCTGCGTTCTGGAGCACATAAAAATGTATAAAATGCATCATTACACACCTCCACACAATCTCTTGTGTTTATTACCTTTCCGAGGAGAATGTGAACGTTAGACGCTTCGGATTTAGCCGTGAATGAGAGACAGAGACAGACCAGTTGATGGAAATCCAAATGTCAACAGTGTGACATCATAACTGAATGCAAATCACTGATATCTCTGTTCATCAGTGTTTATGCTTTCTGAAACCGTACTGTAACTTGCCAGATTTAAGGCAGGTCTCCATTAGCTGTTAAATGTTAAAAAGATGATTTTTTAAAAATTAAGGAAGAAATGAGGGGCTCAATATCCTGATTGATGATATTCTGGGATGTAGTGAGGTTAGTTGGGCCTAAAACGCAGGAGATTGAGACAGCAGGGGTTTCAAAAGAAAAAGAACTTTATTTAACAAAAGTTCTGGTCGAGCAGGAATTCAAAGGCAAAAAAAAGGTCTTTACCAGACAAGGGTCCAAACAATAAAGGAGATGAGGCCAAGTAAAACAACAAGACAAGGACAGACCTTCAAAGTAAAACAGGAAGTGAAGTTCACAGAAGCAGAAGAGGACAGAAGAAAGAAAACAAAACAAGACCCAAAACACCAACATTAAACCGAACCCTGACACCATCAGAACATCAAAACTAAAGAATCAAGCATAACAAAAGTAAATAAACCTAAAACCCAATAACCCTACATCATAACCGACAGGGCTGGGGATCAATACAGCCGCAAACCACAGGATGGGGACTAATCACGCTAATTCTTAAAACATTAACCAATAAAACTTCATTAGTTATAATATGTTGCTGTTGCAAGAAAGTTTTTGATTTTACTATTCTTTTAGCAGCAGCAACAGAGACATGAGAGAATTCACTTCCAGAGACATTTTATTATCAGAGAATTGTCGAGAGTTGCTGATGTGCAGAACAGAGGTATTTTTATTTGTGATTCATCAAATGATGTCAGCCAAATTTTTAAGTATGTCAGTCCAACTACTGAATGGTAAATGGGCTACATGTTTTATAGGGCTTTTCTATTCTTATTGACCACTCAAAGCACTTTTACAAAGCACATTAACCCACACACAGACATTTACACAGCACTCTCTTAGTCTGTAAAAATCTATGCAGTTTCATCTAATGAGTCTATATTTTGCTTTTTCTCTCATTATGCAGACAATCACACACTGATGAACGCATCAGAGGTAACTTGGGGTTCAGTGTGTTGCACCAGGACACTACGAGCCCAAGTATAAAAACCAGGTGGTTTCAGGAGCAAGGACTCTGTTTAAAGTACCAAAAAAGTGAAACAGTGACATCATAAGTAAAGCTGGTTTCCTGAAGGAGTTAAATTTGGTCCAGGCCCCCATTAAACACATGAATGTTGGTTGATAACGCTGGCAATAAAAATAAAAAAATAAAAAAAACTCATGGTTGTACATAAATGGGGTTTCATGAAAATTTAATATACTAATACATTTTTACTGCAACGGAGTTGTACCAACTGTTTGGTTCTGAACAGCGGGATGTGGATTTTTCTGTCATTTGTCAATGCTGATGAAAACAACCCTGTTATGGGAGTGACAGTGAAGCTTGGGGCTACACATCTGCACACTGACTGAAACCTGTGACACAGCTCTACAAAACTGAAGGGAGCTGCAGTGCTGGGCCGTGATAAGTGAACTCTTGTCACATTACACACTGTCAAAAGATAATAACATCATTCAAAGCTAAAGCTGCACTCGTGTTTTTAAGAGTAACAAGGGATCAAATAACGATGTGTGATGTGAGAGGCATCGCTTAAATTGGAATAACAAACCAAGATGCTCTTTAACTTTGTACTTTTCTCATCAAAGCCGCTGGCAACAGCAGACAATAAAAAGAAAGGAAAAAAAAAAAAACCTTTAAAACCCCACTCTGCACGACCTGCTCAGTACCAGATGACAAACATGCGCAATTAAAGGCTTTCTGGTGAGCACAGAGAAACATTTGATAACAACAGAGCCAGATATTTCCCATAGGCTTTAATGGCGCTCTAATCAAAGGTAATATGACATGCTCACACTGGGACTCCAAATGGGTACTAACTGGAATTTACATTTGCTGGAAGAAAAGATGATTATCTTCTGAAGTAAAGTCAGTCAAATCAGGAACATGAGTAGTGGTCTTTTAAAACATGTCATTCTTGAAGCGGAAGTCATGGTTTTGGTTTTTTGCAGACAGTTTCAAACTCTTAACAAGCCTGAAATATCTTCTAAAGTCTTCAGAAAATGTCTGCAGACATTTGGTCACTTATACATTTTGCAAACACATTATAAATATTCGTAGGGAACTACGGTATGTTTCTGACTATACCTACTCTATAAGGGCAAAAATATTTGGCTACATTTGTTAATCAGTAAGTTTATCACCAATCAAGCACCAGGTCATTCTGAAGAGGTTCGGTGACTTCAAGCGTGACACTATGATATGATGCTATTTTGGAATAAGAGTTTGTGAAATTTCATTCCTGCTGGATATTACAGGGTCAGCTGTAAATGATATTATGACAAAGTGGAAGAGTTTAGGACCAACAGCAACTCAGCCACGAAGCAGAAGATCACCAAAAATCACAAAGCCGGGTCAATAATTACTAGAAGGGGAGTTGAAGTCGCCAATAATGTGCTGATCTCATAGCTGCAGAGATCCAAACTTGTCTGGTACACATGTAAACACAAAAACTGTCCAGGACAAACACCATGAGTTGTGCAACTGTATGGAAGTCTCATATCACCAGATACAATGCCAAATCACACTCTTCTGTGTCGGATGGGCTATTCTGGGTTTAGCGGATGCTGAGAGGACATTATCCGTCTGACTGAACGGTACCATTTCTGAAGTTTGGTGGATGAGGGATTATAGTGGGGGGCTGTTTTAGGTAGATCGAGGCAGGCTTCTTATCTCCAGTGAAGGCCAACCTCTCATAACACGCTATCACTGCTGATGTTGGACACAGTAAGACAGTCATTTTAATGTTTTTAAAAGATCCTGAGGGCTATGGAACAAAAAGTCAAGAGGTAGACCCTAACAAATTTTACCAGCACAGAGCCGGAGGATCTGACTGGCTTTCCCTCAGGACACGGGATGACCCTTGACCCCCCAAAAAAGGCCGTTACTGATGCCAACTACAGCCCAACGACCATCAGACGGCATCTGGGAAAGAAGAGCTTCACAAACAAGAAATATCTTTAAAATCCTCATCTCCTGACTCCCAGTTCGTTGTTTTCAACAAATGGCTTACTCAGTTTTCTTCTTTTTGCATTTTGAAACTCCACTTAGAAGCTTTTTAAGATCCAATAGTGCAAAATGTGATTTTTTTTCTATTTTTCAATTTTATATATGATCATTAGAGTCCCTGTAGTTGTGATTGGTGCATCTGACAACTTTTGTACATATAGTGTATCTATTTCCTTTTACTTCTGTGTATCAGCTCTAAGGGGTTCTTTGGTAAGTAAATACTTATATGTTTACAAGTCAGTTGACTGCTAACAGTGCTTGTCTGCCTCTCTGGGGTGTGCACGTTGCCTTCTAGCTTCTGCTGCTTAGACAAACCTAAGGAGTGTTGAGATGATGATGAAAAAAAAAAACATTGAAGCTGCAAGCCAGGATAAACAGAGTTAAAACCATAAAAACATCTAGGATCCGGCCATAAATCATTAGTCCCAAAAACTACAGAAAGATGGCTAAGTTGCTGTAAGCAACAGAAGTTTTCTTTAAATCTTTCTCCAAAGAGGGTTATAAGCAAAGATTAATCTGTTTAATTTCTGGAGTATAATTAGGAAAAAGAAAAGTCAAAAAGGTGGAGCATAGAGTTAATTCTTTGAAATTTTACAGTATATGACGGTACATTTTAATTCTTCTTTTCCCTCCTGCACACACACCTTCTCCAACACATATTACTATTTTACACTTACACACACACACACACACAGCAAGAGTGAAGAAATCCTTCAGATGTCCTCAAGCTATAAACTTCAACCGAGCCTCTGAAAGAGTAAACGGCTGAATCCCACTGTCTCTGCTTCACGCTGGAATCCTCATCTCAGCCTTGCACGAGGGACCGACCCCTCGATAGGTCGGTGTTAAATATTTAATAGCTCCAAAGAGAAAGAAAAGGAGAGAGAGACTGGCCGAGAAGGAGATGTAAGCATCAAACCTGATCACAGCACACGGTGGAGGAGAGCCTGCGTCCACCTTTGATCGTGTACCCAGAGGATGATGTCATTTTAGAGCCTAAGGTTTACTAGTAAAACAAATTATGAGCAAATGTAGATGTTGATAGATATCTTCTGTCTGGTTTTGTTTTGATCTTTTAATAAAGAGCTCGCACAGAGGAGTCTATTAGACTTAAAAGTCTGTGCTACATGCTAATGAACTCAGCAGGGCCTTAGTATTTATTTATTTATTGAGTTTGCTCTTTTTCAAACACGCAAAGGGGACGATGTTGTGGACGAGATGTCCTACAAATGAAGTTCAGGTGCAAGCTGAGACGTAACAACATCGTTGAATGTGTTCATCCTGAACTTTTGTGTTTTAAAGCTGAAGAACTTTTATCATGATCTCTGAGTCCAAACCATGCTCACAGTTTTCTTTTACTCTGTTCTTCCTCTGTTTGTCCCTTCTTGTTTTTCTTGCTGCCTTAAGAGTAGATGTGGCCTGAAGGCAGGCTTTGTTACGGGCATCGTGAGAGCATCATGTCTTCTCTCTAATATAATCAGTTTCAGTGAATTACAACAGTGCCTAATAACATTAGGACCTGGTGACACTCATTTAGTCCACTTAAGTCCCCCCATGTCTCAGACCTTAGAAAACTGGAGCAGAGACAGGAGGGAGCAGCAGTTGTCTAAACAGCGTCTCTTGTTGGTCATTGTGGAGTATTACAACGAGAGATATCTTCTCCTGGGGGAAGAAAAGAAACTCTAAATAAATCACATTCTTTAAAGCAAATCCTCTTATCATGATTCATGAAATCATCTAAGTCTGCAGCCTGAGATATTTTGCTGGAGGGGTTTATATTTTGTCATGTTTAAAATTCAACGTGTCTGTCAAAAATGTAAATCAAATTCAGTCACCGTGGGAATCCATGTTTCATCCTTTCCTGCATAAGTTTGGGCTTCAAATGTGACTTTTATCACCATTTTCATATGGATATTATTTTATTATCTGGCCTTTAAGCACAGTGGCCAATCAGTTCTTTCTGCAGTAACAAATTCAGGTAAAAAAATAGATGCCATGGAGGCGCTGGGATGTTTCTGCAGAGGTTATTGAGTTTTTTTTTTTAACTTTTTGTATCAGACATGTAATACAGCCAAATAAACCTTGAATCTTATATAGTTGGGGTTTTTTTGTTTTGTTTTTGTCATGGCTCATAGGTGTAGACCCAAAACTTGAGACTAGATGTAAAATGGTTAAACAGCCTATTGTCCAAAAAGTTGGATGTTGTCTGTGGCAAGCTGGGCGGAGCAGGACCAAGGGGGCAGAACAGCCGGATCAAAAAACAGGATCAAAAACTACAAAAAGCAAGGCAAAAAGAACTTCAGAAGAGCGTCGTCAGAATATAAATTCTCAAAAACGAGCAGCCAAAATTCACCGTCTGGCAGACTGACAATCTGGCGCAGACTGGTAGGCACGCTGGGGTTTTGTTCAGTGATGAGGGTAAGTGCAGCCAGGTGTGCCCCATCAGCAGCTCCTCCCAGGTAATCTCCGCCCATACACACAGACACACACAGAAACAAACAGGGGGAAGGGGTAGAAACAGAGCCCAGTCACCGGCCACAACAGTTTTTGCTCCACTGGTGATAGTCACATATAAGCTTTGCAGCGTAGATTATCTGCCCTCCGTAGGCTTCCACTACATCATGAGCTTCCTCTCAGAGGCCTCATCTATTCAGTCTTCAAGGCACTGAGAGTTTCAGCACGATCAGATGTTGATCATCTCTTAAACAGTGATAATATCTGGTAAACGGCAGTTTTCAAAGACCACGCACAGGACCAGTCAGTCACAACACAGATGTATTTTTCTTTACGTTGTCCTGTAGGTGGGACTTATCACCACATCAGTGGAGTCTTGGAGTATTTTGGATGTTCTTGGCCTTTGCAGCAACTCTATGTGCCAGCATCCTTCATCTTTGGACCTTCAGGCACCAGGAGGTTCGCCAAAGATCCTCATCCATAACAACGTGGCATGAATGTGCCAGACATGAAGATTTGTTTGACTTTATTGGACATCTCCATGCACCTCCTTTTTGAAGGAGATGTTGACCCTGGTCACCAGGAAGAAACCTTTTCCTGTATGCCTTTTTGCTGCAGACGACCAGTCCATTTGAGACTGAAGCCAAGCAGCTGTAACTACTTTCAGGTCTCTGGATTTTATTTTTTTTCCTGTATTGGAGAGTGTCTCACGTCTAAAGAAAGATTAACAATGAGATGAAATCTGCTACAAACTTGTTGACACTGAAGTGAGCTGGCGAGTTTCTTTTATAGTTTCTGATCCCTTCTTGTCAAGTAGTTGTTGTGAAGATCATATTTTTTGCAGCTGTCACTGCACAGTAGAACAGCACAACTCCCTTGAATTTGTTATATTTTCCAGAAGGTATTTTACAGTCAAAGATGTCCAGTGTCTCAACTTTGATTTCTTCCATGTTCTGAGTTTTTCTGGTTTCTCTGTGTGGGTTTCACACACTTCCAGTATCTTGCTTCTGGATCCTCACTTCCCCCCCAACAGCTGTCTTTCACCAGATAAGTAAAACTAAAATCGTCCTGTGGTTGGACAGGAGGAACACCAGAGTTGTAAAGCTTGATCCTTTCAAAACTATGAACATCTGCTGCTCAACACATTTCATGACTAAAAGTTGTGGCTTTCTACAAACCTGATGGATCACTGATGGTTTCTGTTGTACTCCTAACCAGGCGGCATAGCTAACTCCCTCACACCTTTGAAGATGTCCGTGGGAATATAGGTAATGTGTTGGGACAGCACAATAGATTTGAAGTTAATTTCATTTACTGTCAAAGGAGAGGAAAGAATAGTAAATGCTAATATTGTGTGCTTTAGGGTTTCATCATTAGCACACAAAGACAATTTATTATCCTACTTAGACAGTTGATTCATTTGGCAACGCAGCAATCATAAATAACAGGAATACTACTGAAGTCTTTTACACCACAAATATTACAATCAATTACCTCTTGCAGCTCTTGGCAGAAGTGCTGTTTTCAAATGCCTGTTTTCCATTATCACAGAAGCCCTGTTAGCTACTTTCTTGGACGTGGATCCTCATTTTTCCTGCAAATATTTTTCCTTAAAAAAAAAACAACTTTGCTTTGCTGCAACTTCAAACCAAATCCAATCTAGTGCTATTAAAGAGAAATAAAAAGATTTCTGATCTCGGCAGCAGTTTTGACTCGGGCTACATCCGCCGTCCTGGTGGATTCATTATTAATGATTGGACTCCCCTGATAATAACGTTATAGCTCATTTAAAGCTTACGTTGGCAGACAACTGGGAAAGACAAAAAAAAAAAAATGAAAGTGCAGAACTCAGTACATGGATGATACTACAATGTCATGGTAAATGGGGACATTTCTGCATGAGATTTATGTTGCAGCAATGATCTAGTTAGTTATGTCATGGTGTCATGAAAACTTTATTTGCCTAGTTTGAGTCTTTTTTTATTACAATCTGGCAACCAGAAAGCCGGGGTCCTCCAGGACCCTGCGCAGGATGAAGTGGGTATAGAAAATGGGTAATTGGATGGATGGATGTGTGCCGTAAAAACAACCATATGTTAGATAAGAGCATATCTTCATGTTTAACCCCTTTAAGAGAGCAAACAAGTGTGAGAAATTGTTTTCTTTTTCATGTCTAGAAACGCGTCATCATTCATTGCTTCTGGGTTCTGTTGCCTCTGTAATGTTGGCCGTGTGCATGTCGGATAAAGGAGCCTGAACTGCAGCCAGACCATAAACGAGCCCAAGAAGCAGTAGAGAACATTCGGCACTTATTTCTCATTTGGCTCCGACACTGTGAAAAGACTTTGGCACTACGGTACAGATGGTAGGAAAAACAGTAGGATCATTAGAACATCTCTGTTATTCATTAATCGAGCAATGTTTGGAGGTTAAACATTCAACATTTTGAAGCTTCACAGAGAAGACAACAACTATTTGCAAAATGAATATACAGCAGTCAAAGGACATTTGTCCACTATACCACGAGTGATTTTGGTTGGAGATCCACCTTTCCTTATATTTTATCACACAGAGGCATGAACTGGAGGGTTGCACTTCAACATTTCAAGATGCAGCCACATACAGCCACATTACTTGATCCAACCAAACATAAAATACCTCAAACTGAAATATACTCCAATGACATCAGGGATGCATGTACCTTGTGTAAAATGTCCAGTGTTTTACACAGTCATTTCATTTATAAAATATAATTTTCAAGTTTTAAAGAACAGAACTTTCTGTACAACTTGTGACGCTGTGACCTTCACAGTTACTCTGAGTCCAGATGTTGCACTCATTTGGGAATTATGTCATGCACATTTCTTACCCATTTAGAAAAAAAATATATGTTTTTATTAAGATGTTTAGGATCAGTGAAACCTGGTTTTCAGACATTCTTTTGGAGATAATTTTTAAAACAAATAAATGATGGGCTTAAACAAGCTTTTCAAACTCCTTACGTACACTGGGCTGCTTTTAGAGCCTGAAGGAATTGTTCAATACTTCAGTCTTATTTTAAGGTAATTACTGCCTAAAGATTCTTAATGACAGTAATGGACTAGCGACTTGACCAGAGAATAGGAAGAAGCAGGGATAGATAAATGGATGGACTCTTAACAGCCCTTAAAAATGTGCTTACAGTCAAATGCCTGTATTGATTTAAATCCCCCCCAAACATACTGTAGTTTTATAGGTTCAAGAGAAATAAGGGGTTCAAAATGTCATGTTAAAAAAGTTCGATTACCCCTCATCCATCCTGGGTCTGTGTTTGACAGTTTATGGCTCTCCCAGGCTCTGCTACTTCTACAACCAATGTAAGTCTGGACCTATTTCATTTTAAATATATTAAGTTGTTTGACGTTCTGAAAGATGGTGGTCATAAAAGTCAGCTGGTTCAGACAATCTGAATACTTGTCTTTTAAAAGTGTCAGCTGATGTTAGAGCAAAGGATTTTTCTTTATAGATGGACACCATTTGAACAACTTTAACTCTAATATAGTTTAATGTAATACAAGTTAATAGTTAAACCAGTTTTATCATGATAATAACAGATAATAAATTATGTAATTGTCATTTGTTTCAGTGTTTCATGAAATTCCTTTGACCAAGCTCAAATATCTTCTTCATAACCCTAAAGTTTTTACCTGGTTTAGAAATGATCCTGCAGATTTACAGTGGAGAGTTTGTGAAGGGCCACAAACTGAATTTAGTATTTTGTTTTATTTTACTGTTTTATAGGATTATTAAAGGCATTCCCCATGGTGCTATTTTCGGACCCATCTTGTTTAATATATAATAAAAGTCCTGAGTTAGAGCAAACTGATTTTTTTCCTTCCATTGAATTAAATAATAAAATCCTCTCCAGCTTTTGATGGATTTGAGGATACCTTTGAGCACTTTTTTAAAAATTTTAAAGATCACAGATATTTTACATGACGTTGAGCGATTTAAGGCTCTGTTATGTGAATGCTGATTCCTCCATTGCTTCAGCCACCCAATACTGACCCTCATAGTGTGGGTCTCAACCCTGGATAAAGGGAGATGGTTTCTGTGAGGGAAGGCATCCATTGTTTAACTTTTCCTAAATCAATGTGTGGAACATAATGATCCGCTGTGGAAACAACTAAAAAGGAAAAGGCTGAGGCTGGGCAACATCCATTTAACACCTAATAAAAAACACCAAAGGAATAAACTGAAAAAGACATAATGAATATGATAAATATAAATATAATAAAACATAGTGCGATGGTTGTGCAGTCATGTGCATATAATCAGAGTGTTAACAATATATACAATATCTACAACTATACAGTGTGCAATAGAATGCCTGGAGCAGTGCAGCAGCTAAAAGTGACATGTTTGGATGATCAGCTGGTGTTAAAATGACTTGTTGTATGAGGTACAGTTGACATGTGTAAGAGGAGTGGAGGTAGAACACTGTGCCAGTATCACTAAAGGTCAGAGTTCACCGTCCTGACAGCCTGAGGGAAGAAGTTTCTCCTGAGTCTCTCTGTGTTGGCCTTGATGAGTCTTAAACCCCGGCCAGAACTCAGCCACTCAAACAGTCTGTTGCCGGGATCATGAGGGTCTCTCATGATCCGGTTTGCTCTGGCTGTGGTCCTCCTCATGAAGATGTCCATCAGTAACCACTGATCGTTGTTGCTAATGCAACCAAGCTATGTGTCAGTGTCACCCGTGAACTTCACCGTGGTGTTGGAGCTGTTCATAGCTACATAGTCATGAGTGTACAGGGAGAAGAGCAGAGGGCTGAGGACGCAACCCTGTGGGCATCCAGTGTTGAGGGTGTGGGGGCTGGAGGTGTGCCTGCCCATCTGGACCACCTGGCATGGCTATGTGCCCCTGACCAGTCTCTTGAAGCACTTCATGAGGTCAGAGGTCAGAGGTGAGGGCCACTGGGCAGTAGTCATTTAGGTTGGCTACTCCTCTGCACAGGGATGATAATAACTATCTTAAAGCATGCAGGTACCACAGGCTGGCTAAAGATAAAGACGCAACCTCATATTTGCTACAAATTGTATTGTGTTCTTGAGTGTCAGTGTTTTGCATTTTACTTGTTTTCTTCTTACTTTCGAGTGACAAGGATGATGTTATTTACACGATGTAACCTTTATAGATATATTAATGACAGTTACTTTGTAGGGCGAGTCAATGAAGAAGAAAAAAAACTACCCAAACCACTACATGACCACTATAATCCTTTAGAGTTGGTGTGAGGTTCTTCTGTTGAAAAGCGATCTTTGATCACAGCCAAATGTATCCACTATTACTGTTGCCAAATAGCTTTTTCAGCCACCAATCAAGAGAACATTATACCAAAATGTCCTGCTCCTTGCTTGTTTGTTCATCTCTAAACCGCCCTGCTCTATTGCCCTTTTTGGACCACAAGTGTTTGTTCCTGGCACATTTCCTGCGCAGGACACATATGCTCGCAATTCTCAGCACATGCACATTGACACCATCAGCCAAGCAAGTCATCGGCAGACCTCTTTGAAGCTTCTTTTCTAGTCGATTGTCTAGGACAAGCAGGCCCGGACAAAACAGACCAGAAACAAACAAATAAGTAAAACTTCAGCTTCGCTCTAGTCTGTTTGGATTGGGATAAGTGAGAAAGGGTTTAAACCAAGTGATGTTAAAGACTGCTTTTTGGACACCAGAGTTTCTTTACCTCACAGCTGGGTTAATCAATGCCATGCCCTCTGGAGATCTTGCCAAGCCTCTTTCTCACAGAAGACAGACTTTTCGGGGGGGCCCCTTTGATCCCTCCTCTGTAATTTGGGTCTTTTCTAACTATCCATGAGCACTATACCAGTGTGCTGTTTTCTTTCCCAAACGCGCAGCAGTGGCTCAGATGGTAGATAGCTTGTAGAGAAAATAAAAGAATGACACATAAAAAGTGCACGTGTATAGTAAGAAAGCTGTGTGGGCATTTATATTAATGGGGAACACATTTGACGAACCTAGATGAGGTTACAAAGTGCTCTGTATGTGTGAAGCATTTTCCCATCAAACCATTCACTTCAGGCAAGAACTGGGGCCTCGTAGTCACTGCAAAGCGCTTTCTGCAATAATACACTGTTTAAACAGTGGTATCATTATTTCTCAGAACTCAGCAGGGATGCCGAAGATCATGCAGGGGAATTATAGTTCAGGACTGACATCAAACTGCTGTGGCTCAGAGACGATCTCCACCGAAAGCCACATGTGGTGCTTTCTCTTCTTTCTCCTCCATACGTACAGTTCCTGCTCTTGTAAATTCAACTCCGCACCCTGTACACAGGAGATTGGTCAGATGTGGAAAGTAATTCGGCGTCTAAGCTAGTACTCGCACATTTAATTAAAGTAGAACTAATCTCCAAGTCCGACCCAGCCAGCAGTGTCTTGCATGAGTCGAACGTCCTTTAAATATTCTTGATCGAGGGCTCTCTTGTGTTTTCTGATCTGATAACTTGATCACATTTATATATATATATATATATATATATATATATATATACCCACACATATACATATATATATATATATATATATATACATATATATATATATACATACATAGACATATACATATATATACATACATATACATATATATACATACATAGACATATACATATATATACATACATATACATATATATACA
>JAOWBL010029519.1:8342-30188 GCA_028564865.1 Zenarchopterus dispar
CAGTTTTGGTAGTGGCCTAGTCAACAACCCGGGCGTGGGAGGAGTTTGGAGAGGCCATGGAAAAGGACTTCTGGATGGTGGTACACCACCAACACTGTGTATGGTGGGGATGGTGCCCTGCTGATCTCAACTTGGGACATTGTGTCAGTGGAAGGGATACTTTGAAGAACTCCTCAATCCCACCAAAGGGCCTTCCTATGAGGAAGCAGAGCCTTTCAACTTGGAGATGGGCTCATCTATCTCTGGGGCTAAGGTCACCGAGGTGGAGAAACTCCTGGGTGGCAGGGCACTGGCAGTGGATGAGTTTCTTAGGGCTCTGGATGTTGTGGGGCTGTCTTGGCTGACACGCTTGTGCAGCATCACATGGACATCAGGGATAGTGTCCTTTGACTGGCAGACTGGGTACCAAAACTGTGGCAAAACACATCTGTGTCAGTGGTTAAAACAACATATAAAGTATATTTAGTAGAGATGTGTTAAGCACTCATGAACACGAGACGTTTGTGTTGGAGGTTTTTTAATAACACATTTCAATATTGCAACAGCCATCAGATTTTGTTCTAACAAGTAAAAATCATCAAAAACTAACAAAAGATTCACTTTTTTTGCTGCTTTGAATTCCAAACTTGGCCAAAGCCCTAAAATTGAACAATAAAACCTTTACACAGTGAGCAGATATATTCAACACGTTGTTCTTCAAACAAGTTATAAAAATAGATTTGGCATTTTCAAATACATATTTACAGTATTAAACATGAATCGTTGGGATCAGAGCCAATACTGAACAGAAAGGGAAAAAACAGCTGCAGTTGCTGTCATTTTCTGCTGTGTGAATTTGTGAGCAAATGTGTGTGTGAGTGAGAGAGGGGGAGGGAGAGAGAGAGAGAGAGAGAGAGAGAGAGAGAGAGAGAGAGAGAGATCATATCTGTGAGGAGAAAGAAAGAAGAAAGCCCTGTTAAACCGACCTCAAAGCAGTGACGGAACACCAGTCAGAAATGTGCAAACTGCACCTTTAACTGTGGGAATTCAAACAACTGGACGGGTCACTGCACACAGAAAATTCTTGGAAAAAAAGTGCATTCACGTTGATGGGCATAGCAGGATCTTACCAGCATCAATAAACATTCTTTAACCTTTATTCACACACTTAACATAAACAAATAATCTGAATCTGTGGAACTGTCAGTACCACTTTTGACCACATGGGGGCACAGACAGGAACTCATTTCATATTTTACTGCCTTGACAACATCTGAAACTACTGTCTGAGGCAAGTGGCAACCATCTTACTTCCACATTGAGGCTCATGTAAAAACTAAGATTCACTGAAGTTGTTCGACTGACCACTAGAGGCTGCAAAAGCGAGTCAATCTCCATTAACTCCCATGTTAAAATGTCCAACTTTAGAGCAGAAGTAAACATATTTACAGTCTGGTTCAAAAAAACGTTTTGGTCTCAGTCGTTTGAATTCACATCCATAACAACTCTGAGGGAGGTGAAGTTTTTTATACCCCTCCAGGAGAGTTTATATGAAGCATTAAATTTACGTCTAATGTGATTGATTGACACTCGGCTCAGCCAATGGATAGCAGTTACCACTTCCTGAACCGTGACTGTCATGCTATGGCACCAAGCAATGCAACCACCACTTTGTATTAAACCAGCAATGGCTAAACACGATGACCACATTTGATTTTACTGTGAAGTCAACATGTTAAATAGCATATCCTACTGTAAATGTCTGACGGCAGTTCTGCAGATATTTTGGTGGGGTTCAGCTAAAGAAGCTGGGAGCACAGTTAACTTTGACTGACATGGTGGGCGGGTCACATGGCCTAATACTTCATCCAGTTATTTATACAGTCTATGGTTGGAGCTGAAACATGGACTCATGAAACATCACTGATCTGATCAAGCACCACTGGGAAACTCTCCAGGGCTCTGTCTATGCCCCGAGCTGTTCTTGCGATATGCTGCCTCCATGTGGTCAGAAGTAGTATTGTAACATAGAGTGGCTTTTGCTTTGCTGTGCCCTCTGACTGCATGTACATCTTTTTCTAAAACTCACCATAAGAATAAAACAACAGAACAAGACATTAAATAAACCACCTTGTGGTGAGAGGTTCCCGTTGGTGTCGGAGAACATAAATAAATAAAGATAAATATCTAAAGAAACCAGGTCATCTTCTAGAGTTGGCCTCACTTCTGTACAGAGCAACAAACATAACAGCAGGATCATGTTCCCAGGAACGATATACTGTGGCATGATGGGAAAATGCACAAAGAAAACAGGAGAAAATAAAAAATAAAAGGAGGAGCAGCGGCATTTGTCTGCTGGTAACGTTATGGGGTGTGAAGAAAAGCAGGCTGGAAGTGGTGATAATAGAACACCTGTCTTAAAGGCGGGCTCTTGTTCTTCTAGCTCATCCCACCTGGGAAGCTCCTCCCTCCTCAGCTGCCTCAGTAAATGCTGCATCTTCACTAATGACTGCAGAAATAGTTCCTGTCCAACACAACAAACGCTGTACGAAAAATTTACCAAAACTAATCCAGACTAATTCGCCATCCAGATGGACACATCCAGGTTTCTGAAGGTCAAAGATCATCACAAAGTCACATGACACGGCTCCCTGCCGCTTGTCTCCAAGGAGACTCTGAAAAAAGGAAGAAGGAATGAAGGAAGGCATGAGAACGTGAGGGAAGGAGGAGGAGTGCAGTCAGCTGAAAGAAGTGCTCATCTTTCCTCATCGTGGAAGAGCTCTCCCCTCTTCTCCAACCTCGTCTGTCTGCACACCTGCGTGGGTGGGCAGCAGCAGCATGAGTCCAGGTGAGTCCTCCGTTCAGACCTGCACACCGCGGCCGTGCATCTGGATGACCTGGGCTCTTAGTGTCTGGATGGCGGTGAGGATCAGCTTCTGGTGCTCCAGGGAGGTGATGCCGAGGCTCAGCACGTCTCTGTGAACACAAACGTAAAAATGCAACATCACATGGGACATTCTCCAAACTGCACTGCAGGCATCGTTTGAGTTCGCTCAACACAGAATCCTAAACACCACGTGAAACGAGTTCTGCCACAGCTGAAACGACATCTGAAATGAGAACTAGTGGAGCTGAAACAACATCTGAAACAAGGACCAGCACAGCTCTGCTGGGACCCACTGCTGTCTGTCTTGCTGTTCAGGTTGTATTTGCCTGATACTGAGACCCACGACATTCAGGTCATTTTATTCTGGTTTGGCTCACTTTTTTACATGACTGTATATTAATCAAAGTCTGGCGGCTAAAATAAAAGTGTTTATTAGTATAATAAAAGTGATCAGACCTGAACAAGTCTGAACTTGTCCGTCACAAACACAGAGGATTATTAGGTGGTAGTTATTCCACTGACTTTTCCACCAAGAAATAATTCATTTTTTAATTAAGGAAATTTAAAAAATAAAATCAATGAATTTTCCATGAGTTGTTTTTCATTAAAAATGTAACCATTAACCTCTTGTTGAAAATTACAAATTTACCTCCACTTCCAGTCCGAACACAGCTGAGATGGCACAAACACCAATAAGTTAAATTTTTATGTAACTGTAAATATATTATTAATATATAAATATATTTGGACATTAAGGGGTTAAAAGTGATCACTAGAGTTATAATTCTAATGAATCAACAATTATTTTCATTTGTGAATACTTGATGTGCTTTCAGAAAAGTCCCTTTTTTTAGTCTGATTTCAAAGATACAAACCAAAACATAAACCACACCCACAACTGATTCTTTCAACTACATGTCAACAGTATTGTCTCTAGATAAACGATAGTAAGCTTCTTGAGAACTGGAAAAAAAAACCACCTCAGACTAGTTTATTTTACTTTCCCCTTTTTGAAAATGGCAAGAAAATTTTAATGGAGAAAATAGGACAAAAAATTGGGATTCATTTGGGATTTTTTCAGAAATAAGGGGAAATAAGAATTTTTATTCCAGCCTATGTGATTCTTGAAGTATGACAGAAAACATAAATTTTCTTATAGCGCCTCCTACTTGCCAGACGTTTTCAAGTTTGTCCACATATGACCATAGCACCCCTAGAAGCTACTCACTGTACGGTCATGCGAGCCACCGACTCCAGGTAGCAGTATCCAGCTGCCGTAAAGTTGTCCTTGTATCGGCCCATGTCCACCGCATCCAGCCACTCTCCCACTGAGTTAAAGGACGGGAATGTGGGCAGTGGCCGTTCTGCCAGCGTGATAGATGAGCTCAAGGTTCTGCAAGAGAAGAAACGGAGGTTAACGGGACTGACGGCACCCAGATCTTTATTTTCTGACCCTGTTTCTCCTCCGTACCTGCGGGCTAGTGTAGATGACCCGATGCCGTCTGGCGAGCGGATGCTCTTGCTGAGAGCGGAATGGATCTGGCTGAAACTGGGCCTCTCCGTTCGGTCCTTCTGCCAGCAGTCCAGCATCAGTTGGTGGAGGTGTGGAGGGCAGTTAACCGGAGCTGGCAGCCTGAAGCCGTCCTCGATGGCCTTGATGATCTGCACACACAGTGACATCAGGTGAGGAACTGGACATCTGACTGGTACACGAATAAAGGCAGAAATGTTTAATAAGATACTGTGATGAAGAAAAAGTCATTGAACCACCCTTGTAATTCACTGGTTTTCTGCTTTAATTTGCCATAAAATGTGATCTGCTCTTCAAGTCCCAAAATCAATCAAAAAAAAAATCCAGCAGGTCGCTCAGAGGGCTTTCACACCAGTTGTCTTTGTTGTGGGGCACCTCAAGGTTCCATTTTGGGGCCTCACTCTCTTTTTATTATGGAAAAATTGCAAAAGGAAAAGATATATAGACACTAGTGACACCTGACCTTCTCTGTAGTTGGGGACACCAGCACTGACCAAGAGACAGGGAGCAGAGCTGGGGGTGGCACAAATGAGGATGTGATGAAGAACGAAAAAAAAAAACATGATGAAGAACAAAAACATCAAAGGATTAGCAGAATTACAAATCTTGTGGATAAAATCAGAGTCCCGACTGAGATGGTTTGAACCCATAAAGAAGAAGGATAGTAGATATGCTGGTGGAAGGAGATGGAGCTGTCAGCTAAGAAGAAAAAAGTAAAGAGGAGGTTTCTTGACATGATAAAAGAGAAAATCTTCTCTTTTCTGCGAAAAGGTGTGAAGTTAAAAAAGGCCGATTTTTAGCAGCTTCCATGTTTCAGTGAATATGTCCTGGGAAGGAGGAGGTTTCCTCTCGCCCTGCGTCTGACTACCAGCCTTCCCTATGGTGAGCTCAGAGGTGAGAGGTCAGGCTCGTAAATCGGCAGGAATATTATCCCACTTTAAACTGATACATTACACCATAACGGGATTGTTGGCGCGCCTGTCCACCTGCGATCCGATATGCCCTTTCCCCATCGGCTCTGATTAAATGGAAAATGTCAAATGCTGAGAAGCATTTACGAATGCTCCTTAGTGAGATAGAAGCTAAAGGGTCTGGAGGCTGGAGGCTGGAGGCGGGGTGAAGGGTGTTTTATGAAATAATGCTGGTGATGGATGTCATTTCTGTGATTGCACTCCGACTTTATTGCCTCCTTTGAGGAGATTGTATTTCTGAGCGTGGTTCATATACGTATAAACACGGCATGACTGTGCGTTTCCTGTGAGGTGTTACACCAGACAGTTTCTAAATGGAGACAACATTAGTGTTATGTAGCAGAACACAGAGGAAGCCTGGGTTTATAAGGATTCTGAGTGGGTCAGGTTCTGCTGGGCCTATTATTGTCACAGTCGCTTCGTTCCTGCTCTTTCAGACCTGACGGGAAAAACGCTGTGTCCAAGTCACACAGAACGACAGGAAATGTTGTAGGTGAGCCGGATAAAGACGCTGGAGTCGGGTTTAGAGGCGGTTAGGGCCCGTTTCGACCAACTAACCTGCAGTTACAGAACCATGTGTCACCAAACACCGCAATCACTCAGATGATCTGATCAGTTACACGTTGAAAGATGTGGAATGGCAAGAGTAAAGAAGTCATTAAAATAGTATTTAAGAAAAACATGCAGCAATATAAAGAACTAAGTGCAAAACCCAAACGGACAGTTATGATTTTCATGCTTGTATTTATTTTATATGTAAAATATATCTGCATTATTTTTATTGACTTTATTTTACTTATTCCTTTCCCTTTTTTCATTTGTATTTTGCTCCTGTTTTGACTTTTGATTTTAACGCTTTTTTAATATGAGCCAATCAGGTTTGAGGATCTGAATGCTGAACAAACGTGGAAGGTGAAATGAACAGCATTACTGCAAAATGTCGTGAACGCTGCACCTAAAAGGCATACATTTAAAGTTTTTGCAACTTTTTCCAACATTGGAGACAAATGAACCTCCCGTTTGAGTCAAAGAAGCTGATGAGTTGCACGATTTTCTGTCATAATTACGTAAAGTTTATAATTCAGTTCAACTCTGAATTACTGTATTTTTCAGTGATTTAAGACACTCTGCTGCTGAATCTCTGCTGTTTGAACAGAAAAGTCTTCAAAATTCTGAGGTAAAATAGTGAGCCATTTTCTCCAAAACAAATACAATTCATAACTAGGAAAGGAAAAGGTCAAAATAATCGTTTGAGAGGTCGTGGAGAGGTGGAGCCTCGACTGGAACTCAAATCTGATTAGCTCAGAGATGAATACAGAAGTGAAAAGTAAAAAAAGGAGGAAAATTGTGAGTACAAGACAAAAAAAAAAAAGGAAATGATTTTAGAGGAGAAGAAATAAATAACATTAAATACACTATAAAAATAACTAAATAAAATAGAAAGTACATCAGTTTTGAATAAAAACATTAAAATTAAATTGTTTAATAAAAAAATATTTGAATTAATTTTATAGTATATATATAACATGAAGACATCTGTTTGAAGAAATACTGTTCCCATATGTTTAGTCATTCCTTTGTGGCTTTTTTTCCCCCAACGCTGTTAAATTTTCTGTAGGAAACAAACTCATATTGATCGCTTTACAGAAATTCTTAAGAAAATAAGTAGCTGATGGAAATCAATGCAAGCCCACAGATAGAAAATATAAAGAAAAAGCAGGCTGGTGAACTGATGAAAAATAAAGAAAACAGAGGAGGGTGAGTTCCTGGAGGACTCCTGTCAGCTCACCAGGCTTTCATCTAAAACTGCTTTGCATGTTTTGAAAGGAACTACATTTTCCAGAAGGGCTTAAAGGAGAAGTATGGCAGGAGAGGACAATTGTTGGCCTCATAAAGGAGGTCAATGTGTCCTTAAATGGCAACAGGATTGGTCACGGAGCTGCTGCAGACTTATCGAGGGGGGTTAAACCCTGCAGAAGCTCTCAGAGGTACTGAGGCTCTGCTTTAATGAGATCCATGCTGGGTGGGTGGGCCTGGATGGAGAGCTCAGTGGTGCAGGGAATCAGGGATGCTGGCAAAGTATAGATATTAATTTTTAAAAAAGATGGGGAGTGAGGGTAATAAAGAATAAGAAGACTCACATCCTGGTTGCCCATGTCCCAGTAGGGCCTCTCCCCGTAGGACATGACCTCCCACATGACGATGCCAAAGCTCCAGACATCGGACGCGGAAGAGAAGCGATGGTACTGGATGGCCTCCGGAGCGGTCCACAGAACCACGCTCTTCCCTCCATGCTGTAAGACAGGACAGACAAGGAGTTAGAGCCTTAATATCCTCTTTGAAAAGTGGAGAACACATTCAGCTGATCAGAGGGAGGATTTCCCTGGAGGGTAAAGAACATAATGGTCATTAATACTACCAGAGAGCCTGATTGAAGAAGCCCTACTTTCCAGACTCGTCAGTTCTTTTTGGATCATTAAACTGGCCAAATTCAGCTCATTTTTAGCTCGTTTTAATCTGTGGTAGACCAAACGTTTACACAACGAAAGCTGCTTGAGATTCGTATGACTGATACAGAGTAGGTTTCATCCAAGCAGAATATAGGATGATCCTGAAAACTAAACTGATCCACAGAGCTGTGGTCAGGGTGGAAAACATACTTAACTGTTGCTGCACAGTCATTACCCTCTGTTTTTAAAATGGCCCCCAAAGTTCTTTCTCTTGTGGATGAGCACTGCCCTACCTCTATGATGTTATTAGAGGGCTGATCTTAAAAAAAAAACAAAAAAAAAAAAACTCTCTAGAAGGAAGCGTCCTAAGCACTCTGAAATAGTATATTCTGTTCATAGAGATGCTACACACATTCTCATGTTTTTTTAAAGGCTATGGTCACATCTAAGATGACAATTCTTCCAAATAATACTGTGGATAAGTCAGAAAACAAAAAACAGAATATGGCCACTTTCACAAACAGCCCTGTAAGTGGGAAGCTTTTATCACAGTCATAAATGGCAGTGACGAAAAGAATCACGTCCTCACCAGCGTCGTGTAGATGGCCTCTATCTTGTCCTCCTGAAGTGGTCTGAAGCCAGACACCTTACAGCTGAGGTTGGAGTTCACCAGCACCTGAGATGAAGAACACAAACTGATCATCACATGTGGAGATGAAACAACCTTGGCATGAGAGTTCACCTTGTTGGGAGAAGCTCTCATCTCTCAGAGGAAAAGCAACTGCTGATGAAAACAAATTCCCTCCATTTTCTGGATAAATGTTTCTAGCTGCTGCGATGGACTGGCGACCTGTCCAGGGTGTACCCCCGTGACCCAGAAATGGAACAACGGGTCAAGAAAATGGATGGATGGCTGTTTCTAGCTGTTGTTGGGCTCCTGTAGAAGATTTGTAAAATCCGTCCTGCATGTTTTGGATGTATCCTTGCAGCAACACAGCTGATTCTAATTAATGGTCGCTATGAGCTTGTCATCCAGGTCTGTACAAGTCTGTCAGTGACACAGCCACTTGTATCATGGTGTGAAGAAGCAGGGAAACATCTAAAACATGCAGGACACCGGCCCTAGAGGACCGACTTTGGACACCCCTGGTCTACAGGGACTTCTATGTTCAGGTAGTTCTGACAGAACCATCTCAGCATTTCCAGCTCTACAAGTGGGCGGCTGTGTGTGTGTGTGTGTGTGTGTGTGTGTGTGTGTGTGTGTGTGTGTTTTGGGGGGGAATTAGGACCCTGTCCCACCTTGTGTGCAGCCAGTCGTTTGTGAACGAAGCCCATCTCGGTGAGGTACTTCATCCCCGACGCTGCGCCAGCCAGCATGTCTATCAGCTGCATCACGCTCAGCTGGCCTTCGTGTTTCTGAGGAGAAAAAAAAAAAAAAGATCTCACATCTGTTCTGACAGAAGTGTGTCCGCTCAGCTGTAAGATTTTATTTGGAGCATTAATTCACATCATTACAGCGCAGGAGCAGTTAGCAGCAGAAACTCTTCATTATGTAAAGTCTTATTACTGTAATGAGCAGAAACGCCGATGCTGCCCTCCCACTGCATAATTACAGAGACTTTCACTTTTTACAACAAATGAAACTGATGAAAACTGGGGGTCATTATGAGCTTTAATTTTCTTAGATAACGAGGAAACTAATCTTCATATACATTCAAGCCGAGAGATGTAGACCCACATACCCGGAGGAAGGAGTCCAAGGCTCCGTTAGACATGCACTCCACGATGATCATCATGGTGTTTCCTGCAGAGAGAACCACAGATGGAGTCATGTGACAAGCATAGGACTGCAGCAGCACAGAAAGACAGGTGTTATCTGCCTCTCACAGATGTAAACATTTGCTGCACAGATGTTTCTTAAGGAGGACCGCCCTTTCAGAGACCATCAGGAGCCGACTCTGTCCAGCTCCAGTTAATCCAAAAATGGACCAATGAGAAGAATAATACAACCTGGCAGACGGCTTGAACACCACCACTTTCCACCAGTGAACTCAAGTTAGCTAGATTAGCATACATTTATTTGGCTCAAATCTGGCCATCCCTGCTAGAGGGTAGTAGGAAACATATCTCATCTAAAAGACCTCTGAGACTGGTTCTGGGTTGGTGTGGATCATTATGAACCTTCATAAAATGCCCTCAAAGCTATCTTTTTTTTAAATTATACTTTTAGTATCTCAAAGGAAATTGATTACTTTTCACCCACCTCTAGTTAGACTAGGAGCAGTGGGTTACAACTGCACCAAGGGAGCAATTGGGGATTAAGGGCCACAATAGGTCAACTCAGGGGATTGAAGCTGGGTCCTCCACATGCAAACCCACCTCTTTAACCACTAGCCTACCACTACCACCATCATCTGCTCTTGAAGGCCGCAAACCAGGACACCAATTGGACTGTCTCCAGGACACAGGTGTTGAACTCAAGTCCTCAAGGGCCACTAACCTGCTTGTCTTAGATATTTCCCTAAATCAACACACCTTATTCAGATTAATGGATCATCGTTACCGTGTCATCAGGGTCTGCACAAGTCTGTTAATGAAAGTCACGTCAGGGCATGTTGTACCAAGGAAACTGCTAAGAAATACAATTTCCTTTGTCTTTTCTGGTCACCTGACACTCCCTTACCCCTCCTCTTCCTCTTGCCCCTCCCCACTCACCAGTGGTGACCACGCCCTCCAGCCGAATGATGTTGGCATGGTCGAACTGTCCCAGGATGCCGGCCTCGCTGAGGAAGGAGCGTCGCTGCTTGTCGGAGCAGCCGGCTCTCAGCGTCTTTATGGCCACCGGCAGTTCCCTCTTACTAGGCAGCTTCAGGCAGCCGCGACACACTTCTCCAAAGTCACCTGGAGGAAGAGGAGAGAAGGCTGTAGGTAAACTGTCAGTCTAAGTTAGAAATCTTGAGAAACTGAGATGATGAAATCCAGAGACGCGCTAGACAACCAGACACCAAAGAGAACAAAGATGACACATCAAGAAGAGACAAGATCAGTCTGAGGTGAGAACAGGTGATTCTGACAAACACTGACATGCAGATAAGTTTTAACCAGAACAAAGAAAAGATGCTGATGCGTCATGAAAGAGCTGACAACACATACCCGTGTGCACGATCCTCTCAATCTTGATGCTCTGGTTGTCCAGCTCTTTGGCGAAGGCATGCACTGCTTGCAGCAGGTCCTCACATGTCTCTGGATCAATGTATGTCCTCCTTGTTGGGATCTTAACTAGAATGAAGTATAGATGAAGAGAAAAACTACATAAAATAGAATGTTGCTGCTTGACCATAAGACCACAGCATTTAATGGACACATGTCTGATCACAGGAATGTGGGATGAGTTGGTATGTGACACCAACTCAGATACTATTAAAGAATACGCATTATGAAAAAAATGTGGGGTTTTTGTGTGTGTTAAGCAAGTCCCTACTTAGGAACTTTGAGATAACACCACTGTCACTGTAACTATAAACCTTCTGACTATGGAAGGGTCCAGGATGGATGGTGACTCTGCTGAAGTTTCCAGCTATTCCAGCTGCTGCCAGGATGAGAGCTATAAAGAGCTGATGGCCAAAGCTGGCGTAGGTCAAATATGGTGGTTCCTCCAGAGAATATGACAGCTGTCAGACTCACCTGGGACCAGAATGGCTTGGAAGGGTCTGGGTTTGAAGACCGCTAGTTGGCACTGGCCCTCAGCCACCTGATCTGCCTGAACCACCTTCTCCCTGGACCCTGCCAGACTGACCGAGTTCACACCTGGACCCTTCCAGCCTGACCGAGTTCACACCTGGACCCTTCCAGCCTGACCGAGTTCACACCTGGACCCTTCCAGACTGACAAAGAGAATGTTCATATTGTCCTCCTGGTATTGTGTGTTTGTAAGCTGTCTTCTCTGTTTGCAGATTTAACTCCCTGCTGCACGGTTCTGGCTCATTATTTATCACTCTTAGTGCTTTAAACCTCTCCACAGAGCTCGGCATGCTGGGAGATTAAACTACGCAAACAGACACACACATAGACCTGAGAAAAGTGTGTTTGCAGACATGGACAGGAAAACGGGGAAAACACACACTACATCCAACAGGAGGAGGAACATCAAACTCCGCTGTTGCTGTCAAACAAAGATCCCACAGAGATTTGAAAGCTAAGGCTGAAGAAAAGAAGCATTTACGAGCTTGTACAACATGATCAACAACATTCAGCATCCTGTTTTTGACACACAAACTCTGGTGATGTCCCATTTTCTTCTGAGTCCCTCCCTTACATGTGATCAGTAATGTCACTTACACTGGAAATAGAGTTCCTCGTCTCCCTCCTGAGAAGCTTTGCTGTAGCCACATTGTCTGGAAAAAAAGGGAGAGAAAAGCTTCAGATTTGAGCCGAGTTCACAGATGCAGGGATTAGATGTGTTCTTCTGCAGAAGAACTTGTCAGACGTGAAGAACGACAAGAGTTAGAGCAGACAAAGGTTCCTGAGATCAGCTTTACACCAAAACTCTGCTGCTGTTTCAGGCTGAGCGATGCTTCATGATATCAGATACAGAAACTCCACTTTAGTTAAATAAAGTTTATTTTATTCAAGTTTAAGTTTAGCACCTTTTACAGATGAAAGAAAATCAACAATAACATACAGTTTCACTTCCAACAGTCTTTTGCCTACAGTAAAATAGACCAGTTTTACCTCAGGATCTATACTAGTCCTGGTACTACTAGCCCGTGGCTTCAACCTCCTAGAGATGGTTGTAAAGAATCACATCATGAAGGAAAAAAAAGCCTTGAAGGACCCTCTCCAGTTTCCTTACTGTGCAGGCGGGAGGGTAGAAGGGGGGGACGATGCAGACATTTTCAGACTATTCACAAACTCTTTTTTCCCCCTCCACATTCAACACCCTCTAGCCACACACTCTTGGAGAGAAACTACATAATCATTTTTCTCTGAATGACCAGCTAGCATCCTGACCAGCTGAATTATAGACCTCATGACCAACAGGTCAACAACATTTTCTCTGACCTCTCCTTCACCTCCACTGGCTCTCCTCAAGGTTGCGTCTACTCACATCTGCTCTCCATCTTTTCCGTTGATGACTGCAGGTCCACCCACCTAGACTGTCATCTATTTCAGTATACTGATGACACGATTCTCTCATTCCTGCTCTCAACCCCCTCCCACCCCCACAGTTAAGTTGTCTATGAGCTTGTGGAAAGTTGCAACATCTCAGCTTTGAAGCCCAACGTAGAGAAAACCCAGGAGGTGGTGGTAACCTTCTCATCGTGTAGAGGGAGCTGGCCACAACATCTCCTACTACAATCCAAGAAAGCTCCTAAAAAGATGCCACCAGCTGCCGTATCGACTGAGGAAGCTCAACTCCTTTAGTGTCAACAGAAACATTCGAAGGAAACTCTTCTGCTTCTTTATACAGGATGTCATTACACTGATCACCTGCTGGTTCCATTCAATCATTCTACAGAACAGAAACCACCAGCAGAGCATGGTGAAGGTGTGCTCAAAAACCACTGGACTCCCACCCAGTACACTTGGCACCATGTGAGTAGCAGACTCTGTGGGTATCATGCAGGATCCTGCCCAGATGGTTCCTACAGAACAACTCACACTGTGTCCCTAGTCTCTGACTGGCTTCCCTCAGGAAAGAAGTTTCACTTCCTGACATGCAGAACAGAGAGGTGAAGAACAACCTTTGTTCTCAGAGCTGCTCAGTTCCTAAACAGACAGACCCTGATATCAGGAAGGCCCTGATCCTACCCTGATTTTAGGATGACCCTGAGGTCATTGTGACTCTTTCTCCATTTTGTTTTTCCCCTGAGAGTCTCATTCTCCATCACTGACCACCATGAAATGAGCCTATGCCTTCATTTCCTGCTTCTTTCTTTCTTTCTTCTTGATGTGTTGTCCATCACCTGTTCTTCATTACTTCTGAGATACTTTCTCTCTCTCTCTCTCTCTCACACACACACACACACACACACACACACACACACACACACACACACACACACACACACACACACACATATACACTGATTTGGTCGGTAGAGGGTAAACAATCCCTGCAGTGAGCAGTCGAGCCTGAACTTCCCACAGAATGTTTGGACAAAACCCTGAAACCTCATTCAATCAAACTCTGTCAGGCACCAATGCACACACTGTGTGTGTGTGTGTGTGTGTGTGTGTGTGTGTTTGTGTGAATTTAGGTGATAAGACCTCAAGAAAACTTCAGCCACTTGTCCTTCATCTCAGGATTTTTGTCCACTCATCCTGTACATTGAGGTAGAAGTGTACTTATTTGGTTTGAGGATGTTATGACTGTAATGACTTTCTTCTTCTCACAGAAATTATTGGGACAGTGAATCAGTTCACTGATAAATAAACAAACAAATTAATAAGTAAATGTAAATAATTTTTACTTAACTTGTTCTAGAATCTTCATTCATCATGCATTTTGGTTGGACTCCAGGTAGTTTGGAAATGTTTTCTAAATCTTTCCAGATTAACGTGTAACAACAGGTGCTTCTCTAAAACCATTGCTGATATTTTTCTCTCTTGACTCGGTGTTAACACACACCTTTTTATACATAACTTTATCTTTATATGTGTGTGTGGTGGGACTCATTTGTAAGTATGTGTGTGTTACCCCTTTTGCACCAACTTTAAATATGTTCTGGCTCTGCGCTCTTGATCCAGATCAGACTGGTGTCACTTTAGAACATATTCAGAAATAGTCTTATTTTCAGTGAATACAGAGCTGATATGAAGCCTCTGGATCAGGTTGGTGGAGCTCTTCAGTGATGTCTGAACCTCCCTTTAGTGAACACTGACTTTCTGTACTGCCAGACCTTAAACAAGAACGTCTGGAGCTCTGCTGGGACCTGTGGTTGCTTGAGCTGGTCTAGCCAGCTAGAAACATTGGCTAGTGGCCTGGTTAGTCAACTTGGAGGGGTCCTGAAATGATCCAAGATGAAGGTCTCTGGACTGGAGGATCCAGCTGCTGCCAGAGGTAGAAGATGATCTAGAGGTAGTCATGCTGTTTTCCTCTGGTTAGTCCTGGCTAGTAACCTTCAAACAGTGGTGAAGAAAGCTACTTATGGAAATCAGTGGCGATGAACTAACTGTTGGTTCTAGACCCTAGTGGCCAGTAGAGGAACTGTTGTTTTCTTTGTTTCTGGATTTTATTATGACTTTTGATGAAGCCTTTTGGCCTGAACAGAGATCTTTTGTAGAGGGGACCTGGTCTGTAGTGCCTGGGAAACTCACTACATTGTTATGGTTGGTTCACTGGGAGATTTGGACCCCAATGACAGAGTTGCAGGTTTCTCAGGCTCGTCCTCATTCCTCTAACCCACCAGAACTGACTGAAACAACAAATCTGACAGCTGTTAGTCACAAGTGTCTCATCTCAGATTGCTTCTAGCTTCACTCTCAAACCTCTTGCCAGTAATCAGTTTCTATGGTGGAGTGGAGATTATTTTGTTTCAATTAATTCCAAGGCAAATAAGCTGAAGTTTAACTGTATTTGAAGTTGGCAGAAATGGGTATTTATGCCAACATATCTGCTTCTCTGTCAGCATCCTTGCATCAGCTCTCACAGAACAGGTGAGCACTGCTCTTTAAAAAGCCATCCGTCTGGTTGTGAAATTGTAAATAGTTTATTCTGGAAGCAGACTTTCAACTAGAGTCCATGTAGGAATGAAGAATCCTGGATGGATCCCTCGGAAAGCTGCAGTCTGAAGACTGCTTTAGAGTTGGACTGAGCAGAAAGCTAAAAACTAGTTCTTTAAAGTAGAAGATGATTGTGATGAACTCATAGTATCTTTGTTCAGTGAAAGATTCAATTATCATGATGCAACCAGAGATTTCTGAACAAAAACTCCCCAAAGGTCGCTGTGAATGACAAAATCGGGTCAAAGAAGACGGATTCAGTTTTTTGAGGTGGAGTTTTGGGAGACTGTTTTCTCAATCCAGTCTGATCTAAGATCAGAGGTGCTCAGCAGTCCTGAATCTTCTCTTCTATTATGATCTAGGACCAAAGCTGCTCAGCTATCCTGGATCTTCTCTTCTATGATGCTCCAGATGTTTTCAATTGGAAACCTCTGGACTGAAAGCAGACCAGTTCTGCACCTGGACTCTATGAAGCTGTACTCTTGTAATGGATAGAGTATATGCTTCAGCTTTGTTTTTCTGAGAGATGCAAGACCATCCCTGAAGAAGACCTTAGCCTGGATGGGAGCAGTGCTGGAAATACAGTGGCCTTTGCCAAAAATAAGGGTACTTGCATCGGTCATACACTAATACCAATAACTTGCTATGAACACAATCCCAATTCGTCTTTGTGCCATACCACCTTCAAATGTCCAGTTTTAACTTCGCAGATGGAGACATAAGTTTCTGGACAACAGCTACCTCTGGAGTTAGCTGTGCATTAATGAGAGAAATTCTCCAAAGGAAGTCAAAGAATCTCAACAATAATTCAAAAAGTTTTAGAATTCATGTCCTGGGTGACCAGTTCCTGTTGGTCTCTGAAAATGTCAGATTTTGATGCTTAACTGAACAGTTGGAGCTTTGGTGTTGTTGAATGAAGGCCTGCTATCCCAGATGAATATGAGTGGTGCTCTGGAGAGAATCATCTGACAGTCATTTAAGATTAGTAGGCAATATGACTAAACATAAGACTGCTGCTGGCTTAAAACTGGACTTTTGGGTAATGTAACTCCATACCATCAGAATTGTAAACTTTCAAACTTAGGGCTGATGACAAGCTGGATAGGCTTTGAGATTTCTCCAGATTCTTGGAATCTCTGTCCATCTTTAGCTCTGAAATACGGCCTTTCTAAATGATCTTTTTATACCCAATTATGTTACTGACCTGCTGGCAATTAAACTAATTAGCTGTAAATGTTCCTCCAGCCTTGCTTGACTTCTTGACCATACAACTTCTTTGTTGCCATCGAATTTATATAGAGTTGACTTTTTTTTTGAGAAAAGTGACATGTCTTTGGTTTTATTGGGAGTAAAATTTAGATTTATAAGATAGTCACATTTGCATTCATTCAGAATGGCTCCTGAGCGTGGTCATTGCTCTAGATGGTGACTCCTCAAAAGGCCAAAGCCATTTGGTCTGGGTCCAGCTGGACTACACTAGCGAAGGACTGGTCACCAGATTCTCACTTACGAGCCCCTCCCTCAGGCCTGGTTCTAGGCTGGAGTCCTAATAATCTATTTCTGGGTGAGAGACATCAAGTTCTTTGATATTACTAATATGGATCAACTGTTTGGCCCGTCTCCCTGGAACAAGTTGCCTTGGAGACCCCACCAGGGACAGTTGCCATTGACAACATAGTTCCTTGGACAATTCAGGCATGTAAGCCCCTCCTCCAACCTAAGATGCTATTTAAATCATTTAATACTGTTTTTTTTTTTCATTTTACAGCATCTAACTTTATAAATCTTTATGTTCAGGAATTTTACATTTGAATCTGCTCCATACAAATAAAATGAATTAAATATGAAAAAAGTAAAGCCTTAGAAGTCCACAGATGTCCAGGAGCTGAAATAAACTGCTGTTTTTAATAAGGCAGGGATTAGTTCTTATGTAAGGGCAGCAGCTCCTTGTTTTCTTTCTTTCAGTCATTTATTCATGGAAACTAATTAAAGCTGTGAAATTATGACCGCAGTTAACAGATGGTCATCCTCCTCAGTTCTGTTATTAAACCATCCAGGTTCACTGTCAGAGATGAGAGACTGATGTTGACTGTCCAATTTCAGTTGTTTTCTCTCCATGCTCTGATCTGTGGATCGGTTTAATCCGGACTCTGACGGTGCATCACGTGACAGGTTCATGTGTGACTGAGTAGATGGTTTGTTTCATATGTTAGCACTCAGACGGGGTGTTAGAGCTGATTAGAAAAGACCACAAGAAGTGGAGGGCAGACGGCATGTACCTCCTCCAGACGAGCAGCCCAACTCCCATGGACAGCAGCATGATGAGGGCCGCCACAGACACAATGATGATGATCACCACCGGGCTCTGCTCACTGGATGCAAGCGCCACTGCACATGCCCAAACGCAAAATCATTAACAGGAGAGAAAATAGAAACTTATCTGATCACATGTGATCTCAGTATCTGATAAATAAAACCTCAGGGGAGGGGCTGAGGAGACACAGAGAGGAAGATAAGGAGGAGAAAAAGAAAAAAAAACTCTACTCACACTCGCCAAGAGTCTGTAGCTCCAGGGGAGCGCTGTATGCTCCATAGTCTATGGGCGGAGGGGAAGAGGAGGACAAGGAGGATGAGGAGGAAGAGGAAAGAGAAGAGGAAGATGAAGAGGAGGATGAGGAGAAGGCAGGGGAAGATAAGGATGAGGAAGGGGCCGGCGTTGTGAAAGGACGGATGAGGAAGACATATGTGGTTCCTGGTTTCAGGTTGTTCACGCTAATCCGTGTGGTGGCGGTCTTCACCGTTGAATAACTCTGGTCCTTCTGTTCCTATGGAGATGGAAGGAGACTGGTAAGTAATGGGAAAAAACAGGTGAGACTTAGATTTAGGACAGATGAGAACCTGGTGAGAAATAGGAAAGAAACAGTGAGAGACAGGTTAAAGACAGATGAGAAACAGGACAAAAATGGGAGCGATATAGATGAGGAACATGTAAGACACAAGAAATGAACAGGTAAGCAACAGGAGACACAGGTGACAAACAAGTGACATGCAGGTGAGGAACAGGAGAGAGACATGTTAAAGACAGTTGGAAAGAGGTAAAAGACAAGTGAAAGACAGGTGAAACAAGTGAGAAAAAGGCGAGAGACAGGAGAGACATGAGAGAGAGATGAGAAGCAGCGGAGACATACATGAGAGACAGGTGAGAAATAGGCAAGAAACAGGAGAGAGACAGGAGAAAAACAGGAAAACATAAAAAGTAACAAGTGAGAAACAAGAGACTAGCAAAAGAGCAAAAGGAGGGGATCAGGTCAGACCAAAACTAGCAAAAAGAGCAAAAAGAGAGGATGTGTAAATGCAACTAAATAAAAATGTATGTAAGAGTTGCCACTGGCTGAAAATAAGGAAATTGAAAGTTTACTGTGAAGACAAGGTGTAACCTCACACACATCACATTCAGTGAGATTTATCATGCTGCCATTTATTACAATGCTTATCAATCAAAGCAAGAAACGCAAAGAAGTTCATCCAGAACAGAAAAATTCCAAGATGACCAAGTGTATTGTGATTTAAAGTGCCCATATTCTGTTTTTTTTTTTTATTGTTTTCTGACTTCTTTACAGTGTTATTATGATGTATCTGAGACTTGACAGGAGGCTCAAGCTACAAAGATAAATATGTGCTGTAGTGATCCAATGAACAAATGACTTTTTCAGACTGCTGAGAGCCCTTGATTCTGGAAAGCTTCTTTTCTAACATCAGCTCTATAGCAACAGTGGTGTTTCTTTCTTTGATCACATCATGCATTCAATTACCTCTGAGTCTGAGTGTGCTTATACTACTTTGATATACGTAGAAAATGAGAGGCAGGTGAAACTTGTGGGAAACAGGAGCGAGAAAGATGAGATACAGGAGAGACACAGGTGAGATGTGAGAACAGGACAGAAAAAGATGAGACACAGGAGAGGCACAGGTGAGATGTGAGAACAGGACAGAAAAAGATGAGACACAGGAGAGGCACAGGTGAGATGTATAAAACAGGAGAGAGACAAACATTTGACAAACAGTAAAAACACAGGTGACACAAGTGAGAAACAGTTAAAAAAATAGGGGAGACTAATTAAAAACAGGTCAGAAACTGGTGAAAAGTAGGTGAGAAACAGATCATATGGTGGGCTCCATTTACCCATGAAGTCTTACCGTGTTCATACCTGTGTGTCCACCTCTGTGGAAGCAGAGGACAAGAACTCTACTTCTTCTGTGTTTATAAACAATTAAACATCAGCAGTTCACTTGTACGAACTGATGACAAAACAGCAGCAACTAGACTGACATTTCTGTATGAATTGTCATTTTTAATTTAGTTTCTGTTTATAGTTGACCAAAAATGACACCAGTTTGTCAGTAGGGGCTTTATCCACAATCACTGAAGTGGAAGGATATTTTTAATGCTGTCAGATGATTAAAACAATTATTCTTGCAGCTCCAGAGGTAATTTTAGTCCAGTGTGAATAGGACATTATTTATCATGATTTAACTCTAGAATGTTCCTTGAAGACTGAACAAGACATACTCATTCTTATTTTACAGCTGTTATGAGTTGTTCTGCTCTTACTGGCAATAACAGACCACCAGGACTGGCTCTGGGCTGGTCTGTAAGGATCCAGGGACAAAAATGGTTTGACTTTCCGTGTTTCTGAACGTATTTCTACACCGACATCTGAAACAAGGATGGCTCCCTAACATCATTTAGTATCATGGGCTAGCAGGAGTTAAACTAAGCTAAAATAGGTTGTTTGTGGTAGCTAAATGAAGGTGGTGTGTTCCCACCAACTACTCAGCTTGTTCTGTCCACCCATTTCCCCATTTTTCGAGGTTTTATTTATTTATTTATTTTTTTAGTTTTTCAGGAGCGAGGTTATAATAATAATAATAATCTAAATTTTTAAGCTGCTTTCCTGTTTCGCCAAGGTGCTGAAATCGTCCAGTACTAATCCTGAAGAAAAAACCCACTTGTTATGACTGTGAGTGGGAGAAGACAACAGCAGTAAAGACCCAAGAGCAGATCTTTTACCTTCTCGTAGTACTTGACTTCGTACTCGGTCCGGCTGCTGTTCGGGTACGCCGGCTTCCTCCATGCCAATGTGATGCTTTTTTGCTCAATCTTCTCCGCTCGCAACTCACTGATCAGAGATGGTGCTGCTGACGAGGAAGAGAAGAGCTCTGGTTAACTTAGACAATCTTCAGAGAGAAGAGGTCCTGAGGGGAAAGTTGGCGCACAATCTTTATTTCTGGATCAGATTACAGGTCCTGATGAACTACATGAAATACAGAGCATCTCACTGCATGTATTATGGCTGTATTTTCAACCAAAGATCAGGAATACTGACTGAGAATACACATCTGTGACATCTGCATATTTGTTTTAATTAACATGAGCTGATGCTGAGTGTTAGCAGGTGGAATTAAAGAATCAGAAGGCCTCATACAGAGCCTTCTGGTATTCCTCAGTTAGTATAATGCATCTTTCAATGCTGGTGGTTCTTTGCCAACAAATGGCAGCTTGCGTATGGTATGATAATCAGTGAGCACCACTTACGTGAGCTCAACTACTAATCAAACTGTTTAATGAAATACTAAATGAGTTATCAGACAAACCCTGAGGGAAATAAAGGGTTTATGGAGGAATAGCGGTATGCTGGCTGTCAGGCCTCACAACAGCAGAAGAGGTGAATATAACAGACTGAAAACAACATCTGTTTAAGGCTGTTTGTCTGTCTGTGTGTTCACTTCCATCTGTCCTTTTGTGTAAAAACATAATAAAAATCATCTGATCAGTGTGAGTCAATCTCAAATGAACATGTAACATTTGATTACTGTTCCAATATTTATTAAAAAAAAAAAAAAGACAAAAACACACGTGGGTATTCCTTATTACTATCTTATTGCTCCACAGGATTTAAGAGCTGCAGCCAAGTTCTGCTAATCATCATCTTTAAAGTGATCATTAGTACGTGTACAGATGTCTATAAAAGCAGATATTTTGGCAGTTTGCTGGTCTGGCACATTCAGATGTGTGTTCACAGAATCCCAAGAGGGAAAGACATCAGCAGTGTTCTTTGAGAAACAACTCTACCACACCAGTCTTGAAAGAGTTATAACAACATTTCTTTCCTATTTTGAGTTTAACATTTTACAATAAAAAAGGTTCTACACAAGCTGAAATCATTAAAGACAAGTCTTTCCAGGAGTGGATCTCCCAACAGATTTACCCAAAAAATCCGTCTGAAATGCTAAAAAAAAAAA
>JAOWBL010029544.1:6960-17826 GCA_028564865.1 Zenarchopterus dispar
AATTTAAAACAATAATTACAATTCACTCATTTGTCAGCAAATGCATGCAGAAATCATTCCTCTTAAACTTTTCACTATTCCTCAGTGAAAAGATTTACATATTTCTCCTTTTATATTGCATGATATCATTAAACAAGTCAAGGAATTTGGAGAAATGTTAGTGCATAAAGAATAAAGGAGCAAGCTTAATCTCTGATTTGTCTTTGACCCCATATAATGAACTGTCATTTATCAATAATTGATATCATCACAAGCATTTGTTAAATACTATAATATGAAGCCATAAAGATAAAAAAGTAACTTAATTTAGAAAAAAAAAGTACTAAAGTCAGTCTATGAAGGTATGGAGTTGTGTCAAAGTTATTTCACACTTCAGTGAATGCAGGATTAACACCGGGCTTCTGGGAAATCTAGTGGGTGTCGAAGCCAAGACTTCCAGTTTTGTGAGCTTTATATCACTTGAATTAAGATCCATTTATAGAAAATAATACAAATTAGTAATAAGCAAATGATTTTTAGAGGTTTTTTTTACCTATATAGAATCACAACCTGCTCAAGCTGGTCTAAAGTGCCATCCATCCATCTTCTTCATCTGCTTAATAGGATGATGGGGGTCTGCTGGGGTCTATCCCAGATCATATTGGTTCTCATAGACAAACAACCCTACATGCTCACACTCACACCTACAGGAAATTTAGAAGCATCAATCATCCTACATGTTTTTGAATGGTGGGAGGAATCTGGAGTAAACCCACACAAGCACAAGGAGAACATGGAAACTTCTCACAGAAAGACTCCTGTGGGGAGTTGGGAGTCAAACACCAGAAGTTATTTGAACTATATTAGAAGCCAGACAGCCTCTGATAACAAAGTGTGATCCGTTGCATGTAGTGGCATATTCCATGGACATTTGTGGTGGAGAAATGTCTGAAGATGATGGATTGAAACATCTACCATTTCACGCAAATTCTTTCAGGAGTTGAAAATGGTTTCATGATATGAGGATGGAAAGTCCCATGAAGAGATACCAGATCTCGCTGCGGCCAGATTTTTCTGCCATGTGAGAAGAACATTGTTTATTTTCAAATATCCACCGTCACTATAGCTCCATGAGGAGTGTGATAGAAAAGGGTGTTTGATCATCCGTGCGTTATTTCAAATCAAGAATTAGCCTCTTTTGCGAATGGATTTTTTTTATCTTTGTGTGTATGGTTAGCGGTCCACGCAACAGTGATGTCACAGCAAATATTTGGCATTTCACCACTGATGCAAAACAGCTGTTTTGACACTCTGGTCTGGGTGTGGACAGAAAAGCAGCAGGACACAAGGGTTTTGAGCTCCGGGAAGTGGCGGTCCGTGCTGCTCGGTGTTCGATTACCCCGAGAGGCCGAGTCACACGCTTTGATGTGCACAACTCAGATAAAAAGCCTTTTCTCTTCCTCACTATAATTTGTTTTGTTACTTTAATGAATCAAATAAAGAAAAAAAAAACACCTTTTATCTCTTCTGCATCCGATCCAGCTGTTTTCTTATTTTGACATCGCTCAGCTAGAATCGGAGTAAATCCTCTGCTTCTTTTATCTCACCTTGTGCTTATTTGTGTGGATATCAGCAAACGTCTTGTTGCCGAGTCATGTTTTTTTTTTTTAATCACTTGTTTTATTGACCTCTCTGCCATTCAGCCTCCTGAGATCGGACAGACTTAGTTATAAAAGCATCTTTTTTTTTTCTCTAAAAAATTTCCAAGCGAAATCACATTAAAGGAAAGGGATATATAATGGATGCGCCTTGTTTTTCACACTTTACATTGAAAGAAACTTTGTAGATCTGCAGATAAGAATTAGCTTCATAAGAAGACATGTTTTTTCCTAATTTCCTGAGGTCTTAACAGAATGTCAGTCATTGTTCGATCAAAATACCACAGAGATACAGTACAAAAGCTCCCTGTTTAAACCTTCACAAGTCTGATCAGAACGGCTGCTTTTAGGGGGAGGAGTCATCCACTTGACTGACGCGTCTCTTTTGAGACTCGTGTTGGAGTTTTTTTTCATATAATTTTGTGCTTTTGATCCGATTTGACTCTTTTATCACATTACATTAGTGATACAGCCTCATCAGAGTGATTTCATATTGTAGATTTTATTTGATCATATCTTTTACTTTGAGATGTATGTTAGCCAAGTCTAAACTGCTGGACATGGACATAAAATAACACAAAATCTTCTTATTTAAAATTTTCCTGTTTTTTCTTCTGCTAGACACATATTTGTCAAGGTGAAAAGATAAATTAAAAAGGGGTTCAAGTTTCAATTCTAATTAAGCATTTGTTTAAAGGAAAGCCTTGTTGTCGTAGAATATAGTGGTAATAAGAGTGTAAATCCCCTTCCTATTTTCTTAGACTTTAGTGTTAGTGAATTTTTAATTATTTCTAAGTTTACTGTAGATCGGCTGGAACATTTATTTGATTCTAGTATCACAGATGTAGTGTTTGGCTCAAGTCAAGCTTCAAGTTAGTCTCCAATATGGACTTTTTCCACAATCGAAACAAAAATAACCTAAAGAAGGTTATCTCACACTTAGAAAATGACAAAGAGACGTGGGGTAGCATGACGTAACCGTAGCAACATGTTTTTTTAGGGTGGCAGACTCTTGGTTTTGTCTGAGGTTTCTTTCACTCCAAAGAAACAAGCCGGCCTTGGAGCAGAACTTCCTTATCTTATTCTGCGCTACAGTCAGCTATTGAAAAGCAAATGTCAGTCACTGACATGCTGTTTATACACTCACACACACATTCAGGGTGGGGTGGTGGGGCTGCGGTGTTGTTAGTGATTTCCAGCTGATAGACAAACACAAAGGACCTCTGTGTCTGGCGTCGACCACCCTCCTTTTCTCCAGTTATCCCTCAGGCCAAGTTCCTGTCCAGTGACCCCACGAAATTCCTCCATTTTTTTTTTTTTTTACCTCAAACTCCTTTTCTTCGACACTCAGGTTTGCTGCATTTCTTTCACATTAAAAGCAGCAGAGAAGACGCTTCTGTGCTGTCACCACTGGTGTATTAAACACTCGATTCCAGACTCATCTGAGAGGGGACGTCCCCAGGGTGCATTCGTTCCCACAGAAGAACGACTGCTTAACACATTCTTGGTATATTTAAAAACTCGCATCGAAGCTCGGAGTCAGCCTTCCTACAGTACATGTTTGGCTTTCATTTTGGCTGCGTTCACTTGCCTTAACCTAAAAGGGGCTCAACGTGTCCACAGCACTCACCGGACTAAATATTTAGAGGACGGTTTGATCTTCTGACTATCCTCATCTCCAGTTTTTTCACTGCTTTCGTTAATTCACATCCATTTTTGAACATATTCCAAAAAAAAATTGTGAAGCTTTTGAAATGTTACCGATCCTTCTCACAACATTTTGCAAGAGATGTTCCGGTATTGAAAACCAAAAAAGATGAAGGGCATCAGTTCTTGTTTCATCCCTTTCTTCATCCTGCAAAAAGGGAGGGTTTTCATCAAAGTCTTCACATAATCTGTGTTCAGGACAGATCAGGACTACAGACAGGCCAGTCCAGCACCTGGACCCGCTTCTTACTCGGCCATGCCCTTGTCATGTGTGCTACCGCGAAGGTCTCGGTGTACGTTTCTGCGCTGATGCTGCCATCACATAAGCATAAATGATCTTCGCCAAGGACACTGATACCCGCCCACGCCATCAAAGAGACTTACTGTTCCTCTTTCTCATCTCTTGTCTTCCAAAAAATATCTGGAAGAAGATAAGATGATATAAAACTTTATTAATCCAGATGGAAATTCTGGTGCCAGACAATGAAGGGGAACAGGTTTACACTACTAAAAAGTATGTATTAAAAAAAGTAAGCGTACACATGTGAATTAAAAAGAGAAATATGGTAAAAGTAAATAAAACTGAACATATAAAAAAAGGTATACATAGTAATTTGAACTAGAGGAACAAATAAAACTGTGCAAACATAAGGGAGACATATGCTCCGAATTCTTAAAAAGAAAAGTGTAAACATATGTTCTCGTATGTGGAAAAAATAACTCAGCCAGTGCAGAGTGTTTGTGGAATGGCTGCCAGGTATGGGTATAAAGGTCATACCTCCTCAGAAGACAGTTATTATTCAACCCTGGTCCTCGGAGCCCGCTGTCCTGCATGTTTTAGAAGTTTCCCTGCGTCAGCACACCGTGATGTAAGTAACTGTGTCATTAACACACTTGTAAAGGCCTCGATGACAAGCTGACGATGAGCATTAATATGAATCAGGTGTGTTGGAGCAGGGAACCATCTAAAACCTGCAGGGCAGCCTGTTCTGAGAAGCAGGGTAATCCTTTGCCCATGTGGCTGTTTCAGCTATTAATAGACCACAGTTTTTGATGTAATATCATCTGAGAGCTCACAGACATCTAATTATGTGTACATTTATTATTCATAGTGTTTTATTTTATTTTTGCCATTGTCATATTGTTCTAAACATGGCTGTACGTTCAGCTAGTTCATATTGGTTCTGATCCTTTGATTTTTTTTCATTCTTATTATTTTATTTTATCCCTCTGATCAGTAATATCAAACACTGACCACTTTTGTGGATTAGAGGTTAACAAGCAGCCCCTCTGAGATCTTAGCTCGTAAAAATATTATGCTGCTTTTCTCAAAAGATGACATCAAGTAAATCAAGTCAGATTTACTTGGTTCACCAAATGTCCTGTAAATAAAGCCGTATAAGGATGTAAAAGCAGTGGGCGTTACTGTGCAAGCATCTACATTTTTCTGCACGGAACATTTAAAGTCCAAACAACTGGTCCACTTTCTGTCTTTGGCTCCGAGCCTCAGCCAGAAACTTGAATGTGTGATAGCAGGCCTGACATGGCCTATTTTAAAACACGCTGCCGGCTTTGTTACAACCTTGAAAAAAATGTGACGTTTTGGTGGCTTCTCATGATGTCTACTCTGACTAGGTTTTTGTCTGTGAGGCTTTATTTAATCTCCTCCTGGGGAAAAATAAGTCCCTGAAGCTCACGCTCAGTCACAGGAGATGCTTCTGTGTTACATCTCTAATATTATCACTTGGCAACGCTCCTGTTTTGTTTTGTTTTTTAATAGACGCTCTTTAGATGTGTACACACTTTCTGGACCACAACCTGTATTTTTTTTTTTTTTATGTAAGGATGGAAAAAAAATGGAAAATTTAGAAACAACAGAGATAAAAGAGCATTTAACTCATTGCGCTGTAGATAATGTAATCTCTGTGCGTTTGATAAACGGGCTGGATTTGACAGGATAAACAGAGTGAGTTTGAGGCTGGCCGCCTTGCAACCTTGGAGGGGACTGCAAGGTTTTTAAATATTTCTCAGTCTCCCCATCGCCTCCATTATTTTCAAAGAAAGCTGTGGTTTTGGGGATTGGGGGGGTGATTTGGTGCAGACCACAGGAGCTTGTTTTGGCCTGCCAGATGCACCGGGTGGATTTTGTGCCTGTGGAAAACACTCAGACCGTGAACAAGTGTTTTTATTGTCCGTTTTGCTTTCTGCGTAGTATTCTGTACGTGTGCCAGACTAAGTCTGTGATGAAAAACAAAAACGTAAAATATCTTATCAGCATGCAGGCAATCGAGGAAACAGAATACCTTCAAAATTCAAGTTATCAACAGCATATATTATTAAAAGTGTCTGTTTTTGGTTTTCAGAGTGAACAGGAAAATCCAGCCTCATCCCAGAGGTTGTAGCTTTTAATCAAATGTTGTCGTCCGTGACGATTTCAGAAACCATTTCAAAATGTTTCTTTTTTTTTAACTTAGATTTGAAGGCATCGTTCTGTCAGAGTTGGTTATCGGCATATCTGAAAACCCCTCTCTGTTTTTAATACAAAGAGTCTGGACACGGAGCTCGCGGCTGCTTCTCAAACACACACTTCTTGCCAATTTGTCCTATCAGATATTTTGATAAAGGACCGCGTGATTTGGCGCCGTCTGCGGCCGACTGGATCTCCGAGTGTGGTGCGCTAACCAGGTGCTATTTTTAGACTAGGCTAGCCTTGGTTCCTTCACTCAGACGGTGCCAATCAGTCACAGCCTGGAGGACGCGTGCGTCGCTCAGAAAATGAGCAGTTCCGGATCCGTGGAAACACGACAGTGGCGTGCTCTCAACCGCGTCTGGTCATGTCAAAACTTCCAGAGAGTCTAAAGTCTAAAAACTGAATTAGTTGCCTCGGTTTCCAGATAACGCAGCCCAGCATGTTATAAACAGTGTGATAACAACAGTCAAACACCGGCGCTTGAGGAAACCTTTCAGCCTTTTTTGTGGCCATAAATCCCAAAGAAAATTATTCTGTCCCACAGAAGAGAAACTTGAAACACCTCATTTCGAAGTCCAGACTGTTTCTCCATGACTTAAGGTCACCAGCGAGGCACATTTGCGTAATTCCATGTTTCGAGTTTGTCAAGCCTCAAACAAAGAACAAGCATCTGTCCCCCGATAAACACCCCTGCCAATAGATGACCATAGGTTCTTCAGCCATGCAGAGCAACACACGGACGATATGTTGTTTGTCCTTTTTTCCCCAATCAAAAATGTCCAATTTATGACTAATTTAGATCATCAGAAAGCCTCCTGGAGAATCCATCACTGACGTGAAGTTTTCTCCCACTCAAAAAACTGTTAACGGTGTTTCCCAGCAGTACGAACCGAAAAGATTATTTTGCAAACTACACGTCCGACTTACACCACATAGCTGACATTTTCACACTCCATATATAACCGGTCTGCCACAGAATATAAACCTGGTCTCAGCTGAGCACAAAAACCTGACATCATACTCTGCGAGGCCGCATGCACAATTAAGCAAACGTGAGTTTAAATGAGCTGCGTAGTTATCGTGGAGCCACTTCTCCGCTGAGTCACGGCTCACGTTGGCATGTTTACCAGGCAATCTGTGATGCACATGCAGCTTCCTCTAATCTCACATGCAAGGGGCAGAGTCTGTCTCTTTTTTTTCTGCACCATAGATCTGTTAATGGTTTTGTTTTGTCTCAGGCATTGCTCCATTATGACCAACAGACGAGGCCAAAGTCCTGGTTGAAACAGAAAAAAAAAAAAAAAGTGGTTTTGATGGGAGATATGGAGATACTATTGAGGGCAATTATTGTGTTTGTGTGTCCTGAATACTGCTCCAGCAAGCGTCTATCGTGCTGTTTGCTTGCTTTTTGTGCTTTTTAACCGCACAGTTATGAATGTTTTGCAGAAACGGCCGAGAGAAGTCGATGGAAAGATAAATTAGCTCTGATGGCTCCAATCGTTTGCACGCAACAGTTCTGGCAGAAATATGGTTCAAAAAATGGGTATCATAATTTGATGTTGCACGAAATATATGTAGAGTAAGATATTCTTTGGATCCTTTTGATGTTAATTTCATGAGAAATGAGTTTAAAACCTTTGCAGTCACAGTTTAATGAATAACGTAAAAATCTGTCATGTCATGCAGGCATTTGTACAGGTAAGGTTACTATTTGCTTTTGTGAAATGAAACTTAAAACACGGAGCCTCCAACCCTGCCTCTGACCCAGTTTCATGCTGTTTGTGATCTCAGGAGCAGAAACCACATTGTGAAAGAGATTAAGGTTGACAAACAGAGAGAAGGAGAAACTTGAAGAGACAAAGGGAGGGATGAGGAAGAGTATGAATGCAATGCAGAACCTGCTTCCTCGAGCTGGGTGGTTGGTGATGCTTTCTGCAGGGAAACAAGAGCAAAGAACACAACTTTATAGGAAGGTAAATACTGTACATCTACTGTACAAAGGATGCACCGTTTGTTGTGTTTAAATCAGGTTATCCTGTTTGTGTTCTTGGATGTAAAACCCCACTGTGAAACGGAGAAATAGTTGGAGGAAAAAGAAAGTCAAGTTAATAACCTGTAGAAACCAGACCCAAGAAAGCAATAAATGGTAATTCTGGTATCCTTAAGAAAAAGAGAAAAAAAAAAAGATCTGTGTACATTCAACTGTTTCCTTAAGTGGACGCAGCATTTGTCTGGCAGGAAACTCCCACAGAAAGCAAGTCACTTATCTGGAGCTGGCATCGAGTGGGCCACTGGTTCATTACCTGTCATAAAACCTCTCCTGGCTGCTTCGCAGCGATAAACTGTTACTGAACAACTCCTGCTGGCTTGCAAAGATGCTAAATGCACACAGAGCTGAGGAAATGAAAGTCTCATGTCCACACGGTGCAACGAAATGAAAGTCACCTTGGATTTTGCATGTTGAATGCCACATTATAAAACCACTTCAAATAAACGGAAAAACGAAACATGTGCTGTTTATTTTCAAAATTCTTTTGAGGTTTGACCTTCACATTACAGGTCGGAGGCCTACAAGGACATTTTGTGATGTCATAGCTTAGAAGCGTACGCATGTATGATGCAGGAATTTGAAACCTCGATTTCAGAAAAGCTTCTCTTCAGGGAACTATCAGCCCGTTCAGGCCTCGTGTTAAAATCCGTCCTAGGAAATCCAACACTAAAGAAATATCTGAACGCAACCCAAGATGGATTTGAAGGTGGTCCTGGACACTTGTGTCCACATTCTCCTCATGGTCTGAACGCAAAGCACGAAAATTGGTTTCGGCGCTCCAGGTGAAAACACAGCGGCTCGTTCGGAGTGGAGGATTTTAGGCCTGACTTACCATGGCAGAGGGGGGTAGGGAAAGAGCAACAGCTCAGATCACATCAACATGTATGTAGGAAAAAGTCACATGCCGGCTTTTTGTCTTCATGCATCTGGCTTCAATACAGCAAATAAAGCCCAAATAAAATGATCTTTTCCAAGAACGCCCAGACTTACTCAGCAGCCCAGATGATTCAAACCAGCATCATATGAGCCTGATAATCTTTTAGCAAGTGTTTCCCCTTGAGATCCTGGAAGATCTCACTCTGACTCTGTTCCAGGCCAGAAGTGGCCCTTAAATCCCCTCAGCCTGATTGAAACGACAACTTAAAGTAGTTTATGATCCATTTTAAATTTTATAAGCTTTTTCAACTTTATTGAAGCACTTGTAGCGTTGTTTTCTGCTGTTATTAGTTACTGAATCGACAATTTTGTCAAGGAGCCGGCTTCTCCGCCTGATCAGAAGAAACGATGACGCTTCGCTCGCCCGTCTCCAGCAACCACCGTGTGTGACGCCCGTTTCAGACAGCAGGATTATGTGTCCTGAGATCAGTATGGGTGGGAAGCCGAAGCCAGGATCCAGTCAGATTTATAACAGCGGTTCGCTTTGTGCAACTGCTTCCACGTCTCCATTAACATCTGCTGCCAGGACATTGTTTCACAAGCTGGAAAGACTGCGGCAGTAAAATACGTAGTTTGACGGAGAGCTGAAGTGTTCACTGATTTAACAGTTTGTCTTTAAATTTAACCTTCATCTCCCACAACGAACATCTGTGGCATCAAAACAGCATAAGGACCCTTTGACACTTGGTTCTGTTTTGCATCCTTTGAATGTTTGCGTTTGTTTTTCATCATCTTAGATGTGTTGGCAAACCTTGAAAGTACTGGAAAAATCATTAACAGTTTTTATCAAACATTAGCTAAGTTCTCCTCTTACCTCAAATTAACTTTTGCAGATATTTCTTCTAACGGTTGCCATTTCTCAAATATCTCTTTGTAAGTTATGAGGCTGCTTTTTTTTTTTTTTTTTTTTTTAACATTTCTATTATCCTGTAAGGTCAACTTTAATACAGCAGAGCAAACTTTGATCAGAGCAGATGCATACGTGGTCCGATTATCCGCGGGTATTAACCTGTCAAAGATATATTTTTATTCTGGCTTCAAGTAGAATTTTTCAGAAAAAAGAGAGTAAAAGAGATGGAGAAAAAAGGGGGGGAAAGGATGTTGCAGAAGTAGAAGAGCGTTTGAAGCAGATATGTTTGGTTTAAATTAGGGCAAATATGCAAGGAACCCTTTACAACACCCATTCGTCTAATCTTGATTTGTGTTGCTACCAATGTGGAGCCAGTTCACGGAAATGACGCACGTCTTCAGCATGACAAAGAATTTCAATAGAGTCCCTATTAAAATAAAATAAAATAAAATGAGTACCTTTCTCTTTTAGCGCATCTAAACATGCATCCACGTTTTGAGTTGTTTTTGTTTCTTTAGCTTGTAACCAAACATTAGTTTAGTCAAAACCTGAATCTTAATATTTACTTCTTAACCTTTTTTTTTTTCGGACAGAGATTATTGGTTATTATCATTTATTTTCTTTTCAGATCTTTTTCTGCACCAAAACTGGACAATACTCAGTCAGATCGTGAGGAATGGGAAATCTGTTAGAGCAGATTAAATGATAAGAGTTTGTCATAGTAGCTCAAAGAACTACACACACACACACACACACACACACACACTTCCAGTCCAGGCCTGTCAGGGTCGAGCAGCATATTAAAGTATTGAGTTGCAGCTACTGCAGAAGAAATGCTCCTTCATGTGCATACTTGTCCGTCTTTCACTCCCCTCCTTTCCCCTCTCTCAGTCTTCTCTTTCACTCGTCCTTCAGTTCTTTTTTTTCCATACTTGTCCACTCTGACTCTGCTCTGTTTTCCCAACTTTTTTTTTCTTTTTCTCTACCTCATTCCTCCTCTCTCGTTTCCCATAATTGTCCATCATCTTCTGCTCTCTGCTTACTGCAGTTTTACTCTCCAAGTCTCTGAAACATGCTTCGTTTTTTCTGCATCTCTTTACTATCCATATGAATTTTTTTTAAAATAAGCTCCACAGGTTTGAAAGGGCAAAGCACAACATTTAAAACTGTTATTTTGTGGTATTAAAAAAATGAATTTATTAAATAACCATTCACA
>JAOWBL010029544.1:17926-30172 GCA_028564865.1 Zenarchopterus dispar
TGAAAGGGCAAAGCACAACATTTAAAACTGTTATTTTGTGGTATTAAAAAAATGAATTTATTAAATAACCATTCACAGAAAAAGGGTTACATAACCCAAATGCTGGACTCAGACAATGGCTGTGCATCTTTGGGGATTGCTTGGATCAGAGTTGCAACACCTTCTAACATGATTTCTGAATTTTCTCCAGAAAGAGATAATGTATTTACGGCTCCTTCAAGAATCTGTGAAACTTTTCCAGTGGGAGCGATTGTCCAACATTATGAAACAATTTAAAACAGATGCTTTCACATCATGTAGCCAGTGCTTCGAGTTTGACAACAATAACTGGGAATATAGAAAAGAGGAGGTTTTTATATCATCTAGGTCAGGGTGCTGGTTTAAAGCTCAAGATCAATTGAATGCTCGATCATGAATGATACTTGATTATCAATTTTTTGCCAGAGATTAGTATAAATGCTAATTGATATCATTTTAATGGAGTTTATGATGGAAAGAACATTTATTTTGTGTCTCTGTCAACTCAGAAACTCTGACATAGTAAAAGCCTGTAGCTTTTTTATCGAGGACTCCCACGCCTGAAAATGTGTGGTCCAGCGAGCTGATCTGATTTGTGACATCACAAACTCACAGTCTTCTACCTTCATCACCACCCAGTTTCACTTTATGTTGCATTTCTTGCACCTCAGACGTAAAATAATGTTGTAATAACCATTTTTAAAGAAGGTCATCCTGCAGAAGAGGAGATGGAGGAGTCCTGATATGTCTCTATATGTCTAATTATAAATAATTAATTCTCCCTAAATGTATATGTTATCATCATAACTTTAGGACAAAAGTCCAATTAAGAAACTGCAATTTTTGGACATATTTAATTTTTTAGACACAGTTAATACTCCCTGTTAGAACACCATGTTTTCACTTGTTTTTAATGCAGTAAACTCAGCTCAGCAATAACTGTTTAAATCAATATATTTTGCACTTTTCTGCCCTTGTGCATGTTCATTTTATCTCCCGCTGCAGCTTCAGTTCACTTCTGAAAATTCAGATAAGCAGGGAACTTCTGCAGCGCACATGTAAATGTTAGACCAATTTCACACAAGATGCACATCCACATGGACGTTCTGGCAATAAATGGACATTTTTCAGACGAATGAATCTAGAGAAAACCAACACTTTTTAGGCCTGCCCGTGTCTCAGAAGCACACTCTCACAAGATCTGGCAACATTATTTCATCTCATGATGGAATTATAATCGCTTGCACAGATGCACATTGACTCCTATTTGCTCCACATTAAAAAAAAAGATGGAATTCATTCAAATTGAGGAGCAATTTCGCTGTCACTTTTATTTACTGCAAACTGAAAAAAGAAAATCGTGCAGCCTGTTTTTACACAGGTCGTCCATCTAGGTGTAGACAGCTCCGTCCATGCACATTTGGAGGATGCTTTTTAATCGTGCAGCCAGAAAAAACTGGAGGGTACATGACCGACTGCAGAGTCGCACACTGAACCTCAGATATAATAAAATGTACGTCACACAGTATAACACTCACTTTGGCCAAATAAAAGTAAAATATATAACCTAGATACAATATAACTTACACTGCTTATTTCTACTAGTGACATAGTACATGTGAAATAGATTGTTATTCATTCCTACCTTAACAGAGCTACTTTTAATCTGTTTGTATGAGGTGATGAATGTGGCAGTGTTTGTGTCTCTACTGCTTTAGTTTTTGTAATCCTTAGATTCACTTTGTGTTGTCTGCCATGTGATCATACAATAATACATGCAAAAAAAGAGCATGCTTATAAGGATTTACTCTCCATATCCCCGTCACTCTTTGTTTTTGCTTGTGTGGTAACTTTTAATTTGTTCCCTCACTGTCTCTAGTGGCTTCTTTTTTTAGCTTTTGGCCCAGCGAAGTTTACATACACAAATGCTGCTATTTTTAATCTTTGTGTGTTGTTCTAATCAGAGCAAAAGAAGCGAGTTCAGGGCATATTTGTTGTTGTTAATGTAGCTGGAAAATTTTTTTTTTTTTCTTTTTGAGACTTTCAAACTTCCCTAAAGCCCGTAGGTAGACACACACATCACTGGCCTGGTATTAATCACGGAGAGTTTAAATTCCCATCATGTCATGCAGGCAGTGAGCTTCAACTGTGAGGCTGCAGGCTGATTTACTCATAATGAACTTCGCTGAAACTCTAAATATATCTTTTGTTTTTTTTAAAGCAGCCTTTGGTGATTCCAGCTCTTTTGTGTGGAAATATTTAAGCCACAAATGGTTCGAATAACTGTTTTGCCCCCTAAAACAAATTAAATGTCCCGGTTTCATAGTGGAGAGAGTTGACGAACATCTGAACAGACATTTTGTATTGAAACTCTGTCACTGGATGGAGGAGAATTATGAATATTATATTGATTATCACTTCTGTTATCAACTCCAGACTAAAACAAATACAACCACAAAGGTTTTCAGCATCAACACAACTGCTTCACTGTCTCAAACTCCAAAAAGAGCGCAGGTCAGTAACGTGACGTCTTAACAGGTTGCAGCAATTTACTTGAACTACAACCACAATGCAGCCACACATACCTACTTTTATTTTCATGTTAAAATAAAAATCATATGTTTTGCTGTTGAATTGTGATGCACATTTTCAGCATTGATAACTAACTTTGATTCTAATGCTTCATGAGGTTGGAGAAATACCTCACAGATACTGACTGATTTGAATGGTTTTAACAGATGGGTTTGGGTCGTGGAGTCCGCCACCTCACTTGACTCGACTCCTCTTTTCTGATTTCAAAAGAGTGGGTGTGTGTGTGTGTGTGTCTTTTAAAATCTGTATTACTCATTTGATGCAACCCGCTTCAAAGTCCAGCAAATGCAGGAAACTGTGAGGCTGGTGGAGATGAGTACTGGGGAGCCAGATGTCTCTTCTCTGACCTGCGCCTGTGATGTCACAGTATCCTGTAAACCTCAACGCCTCACTGAATCAAACATTTTCAGTCTTAGTTTCAACTATTTTTTTTAAAATTTGATAGCAACTTCAAACGTCAAAATAATTCTTTCTGATCACAGAAATGATTTAAATTAGCAGGTTTGTGAAGGGGTTACTGGTTTGGCCATGTTTCACCCGCAAACACATCCGATAGATAACTTTAGATGGGGAGGTAACTCTAACAATTGAATGATCCTGCTGTTAACCTGACGAACCAAATCTGTCAACATTTATAGGCTTATGTGATCAAAATCTGACAAAACACGAGGAAACAGAAGACCGCAGCTGTAATTCCTCAGGCTTTCTTTCTCACGTTGACCTGAGAGCAGGATGACATTTAGTCTTAACTTTCAAGTGTTTGGGGGGGGGGTTTTCTTCACTTACTTAAACTGTAGCCTGGAGTAATGAGAATAAAGCCTTGAAAGTTTGTATTTTAAGGATCTAAATGGGACAAGTTTTCAGATAAAAGAAATCAGATCATTTAAAGGAATTCTTTATTTAATAGATGGTGTAATGCCTTTAAGTTGCAAGACTGAAGTTAAATATGTACTTAAAGTTTGCCTCACTATGCATTTATCACCTTGAAACCACCTGTAAGGTTATAACTGTTGTCATCTTAGCACATCAGAGAGGTTTATTAGCATCTGCGTGGGATAACTCCTGAAGATTCATGTATGTTTTTACTTAAACATTTAAGAGATGAGGGCTCGTGCTTCTTCTTCCTTCAGAGGCCATTCTTCAGCCATTTGGTCTTGTTTGTCTCGAATAAGTCCGAAAATTCATCACGCTTAAGAAAAAACAGACAGAAGTTTGTGCTGAACTCACTTAAAGCCTTTAACGGAAAGCTCCTGCAGGAAACCATTTCTCCCGAAGACACCGCATCTCTTCAGCGTCTGCTCAGATTTACGGCTTCTTAGAAATGCGCCTGCAATTTATCTCAACCATGTTTGACACTTTCTGCACTAAGTATAATATCATCTCGCTGCAGACGGTGTGTCTGAAACATGAACCGGGTTCAAACAGTAACAAAGAAAGCGCTGTACAGGGACTACAAGTGTACAAGACACTGGTGCTCACCTTTGAAGTGAAGTGTTTAAAGTGGGCTGAGAGTATCAAGATGCCACACCTTTGGGCAAATGTGAGAGATTTTAAGTCTTAAACACAGCAAACATTTTAAAAATGTGTTATTTTGAGGGTCACCTGGATAAAGGCTTGAAAGCTTACTCTGTTTTTTTTTCTTTTCTTTTTTTTTTGTTTTGGTCTCAACTGCAGCCACATGCAGGGCAGAAAATCTGTTGGCAATTTTCTTTCTTTAAATATGTTCGAGGTGTGTGTGTATGTGTGTGTGTGTGTGTGTGTGTGGGAATAATTTTCTGCTTTCAGGAAATGAGGAACGCGAAGCCGGGACAGGCACGCTATGTGGGACGCGAGACAAGCCAGCGTGGCGGAGCATGCGAGATGTACTCCAATGTGTTGTGTTCTCTCTAGAGCTTAAAAGACAGACACACGGGGGGTTGGGGCACTTCACACAGACCAACATGCACGTCCCCCCCTGAGTGATCCAGTCCAATTTGCAGGTTGAGTTGTGGTTCAGGAGGAACTGACCCGCTGCCAAGAATAACAGCGCGGGCTCAGAAACCCGGGTGAAATTAGGCCTGTTCAGGATTTTGTTGCTTCTCAGCAATTTAATTAGGGAGAATTAAACCCGGGGGGAGGAGGGGGGGCTCAGAGTCTCACTTGAGATCCCTGACGAACCACATGGCTGAAAACGGAGCTTTTGCCTGAACCGTTTTGTAGCCAAGAGGTTACAAAGCGGGCAGCTGGCGAAGGAGGACGAAGATGAAAGGGGTAATGAAGGAGAGATTTAGACAAACTGGGGGAAAAGACAGAAAAACAGAAAGGGGTGGAAGGTGAGAAAAAGACGTGAAGGCTAGTAGGGGACAAGGAGAGACAAAGAGACTGTGTGTGTAAAGAAAAAAGACTGAAGCTTGATTTACAAAGTGTCCGAGACTGTAATGACACTACCGTATTAGTGCGTGACAGGACAAGAGTTATTGAGTGTGAGAGAGGGAGGACCTGCATTGTGTGCACGTGCACATATGTTTCCATCCCCACCTAGGAGATGGAGGATCAAGAGGAAGAAAGCAGACAAAGGATGATGAGGAGATGTGACTTTGGAGAATGTTCTCCTGATGAGGGATGGAGAAGAGAGAGAGATGGTGTCAGAGGAGAAGAAGGCATGACCTTAAAGGGGGTCATTTAATGAAAAAAAAAGGTGTTTGGAAGCGACTACTAATACAACCCTGTCACCTAAGTCTTAAAACATTGAATTAAGCCAGGTGTTCAGATTCTTGAGGATGCTGTGACATCGCAGAAGCAAATCAGAGTCAGATATTTCAGCTTCCCCATCTGTATCTCCACCCTGCGCCTTGGAACTATAGGTGGCAACAATCTAATGAGCCCAGTTTAAAAAGAGGTGCACCCTGCAACTTTGCACTCTCTCTCAGAATGTTTATATAACAAAAAAACAAACAAAAAAACAGAACATAAAGATATTAGCAATATCAGCTGCTACACAACGAAATATACACTGTAATTAAGAAAATGTAAGATTATGGTGCTGTATACACACACACACTTTTTATTATGAAATGAAGCAATCATGTGAGACAGCTGGGCTTTAAAAAGGGCTTTGGACAGACTTAATGTGTTGTTCGTTATGAGAGCAGGATTTATTATCTTTGAATAAAATATTCATGCCACAATCATTTTACCAAGATGACCTTTTTATGTCAGCATTTTATAACCTTAATATAACAAAAAGCAACTGTTGGCCATAATTACATAAAACCGCCTAACGAAGTTTGTGTGTGAAGTGAAGTCCTCTGAGCTGGTTGGCAGCTTGACGGGGAGTTAGAAAGTTAGAAAGAAGAGCAGTCGAGGACACAATAAATCACTCTGAGGTTGTATTTTAGAGATTTGCCAGGAGTTAGTATAAAAATATCATAGTAAATCTTGACATTTTTTAAATATTCATTACGATGACTGGAAAGTATATGAGAATTTGATTTTCATTTGTAGCATCACACTAACTGTTTATTCACCGGTTGCTCTGGTTACAGGACCTTACCTGAAGTATGTGACTGTCCATAGCCAATCATTTAGCAAACCTTCCCTCTTGTGAAATGTGTGCTGTCCTGTTCAGTCATTTTCTCCGGTACAGAACGTACCAAACAAATCGCACTGGGGTGGGTGGTGGGATTTATGTGATAAGACGACTGCAGAAATGTCCATAACATGTTGGATCAACCAGGTTTTACTGAAAAACTGACAAAAGTCATTCCTTGACACTTTTACTCCACTGATGACTACTCTACCGACTTCATCTCTCAGCCGTCTGTTTCATGCGAGAAATCTGGTTGAAAACTGGATGTTGTCGAGCTTCAGAGACGAACAAACATCTTGCATATTTCAGGGTAGTTCCCGCCCAGGAAATTCCTCGCAGCAGCTCCTAAAACTTCCACATGCGCAATTGAAACTCTTTGATTTCCAAATGAAACGTTAACATTTGAAAACACTTTTGTACAACTGAGAAAAAAAAACTTGAATTCACAAACAAAGCCTTTGGATTGAGACTTTCATTACAAACCTGTTTAATTAGAAATATCATATTATTTAGTCACAGTTTTATTCTCAAACCAAGTTTTTGATTAAAGGACTTTTTGGCGTGATTAGATAACTGTGAAAGCTTGTCTTTTGGAATATTTTTCATGACACGTGTTTAAATCTTTCAGGTTACAGAGAACATTATCTCCAAGCAAACCTTCATTGGTAAGCATTTTTCCAACGTGCACAGACACAAACGTACATGAATCCACCTGCAGCACCATTTCTGACGCGTCCTTTCTCCTCCAGAGGCGAGAACGATGCCACGCTCCTTCAACAACTCCAAGTTCATGGGCTCCATGGCCCAGAGGCCGTCTGCCCACCTGACCCTCAGAGACACCAGCTCTCAAGGTGAGACGTCTTTATGTTCCCCCTGACGAGGCCTGACAGGAAGATTGAGAAGAAGATGGTAAAAAAAAAAAAAAAAAAAATCACATTCAGCTCTTCACAATTGTAATGTCTGGAGACTCTCTTGGGTATAACATGTGTCTCGCACGTGCTAAGCAACAGCCCAATGTTTTAGACAAATAAAAAGAAAGGATTTATTCCTTGGCATCATACGTCTGTTTAAATGGTGCCGACATCTGATCTGAGGGAACCAACAGCACGGTGATTTACTTCGTAGGAAGAGGAGCTCTGACAAACCACAGCTGAGTGGGGCAAACATTGTCAAACAATGTTAGTGATCCTATCTCTAATGGAGAAAGGCAGACCGGGAGGAACCCATTTAAGTTTCAAAGCGGGTGCAGCTGTCGTCCGTGCAAACTCACAATGATCCCATTAAAATGCTTTGAATTGCCTTTATTTTCTTCTTACCTATGGTTATTCCTTATCTTTGATACGTTATCAGGATGTCCTAGATCAGTCAATCTCAAGCTCCACAACCCAAAAGTGGGTTGTGGAGCTGTTTTCAGTGGGTTGCAGACCTTTGCCTCAGGTAAAGGTAAAACTGTCAGGTAAAGCTGTATAATTTCAGTCTTTTTGGAAATATTTTTCAGTCTTTGCACTTTTTTTATTTCACATTTGTACATGAAAGCACTGTTAATTTCCTACAATCAAATGTTTAAACTGCATCCAACTGTGGATGATCCACGAGCCTCATATGCCACGCCTGGGAAGTGAACAAGTTAAGACTACGGTACCAAATTTCAAATGAGCTACAACTTGTAGAAAAAAGGTCTTAGGTAAACATTAGTCACGTGCTCCGACCGCTTAAACCAGCTCCTTTAAACAGAGCTGGCTCAATGGCTCAATCTCCTCCTTTTTCATCTGAAAAACAGGTGTCTAACATCTGGTAACACCTGGAGGCGGATCAGACCGCTTATTTTCGGTCAGAATTTGATATAGCCGGTATAAATCCGACACAGAAGAGGCTGTGAAAGCCAAAGTTTTTAGCTAAGCCATCTTCATCATCTCAGTGGTTGTTTAGGAAATATCTTTCACGCCTTTGTCCATCTGCTTCTTTAAGTAACGCGTCCTGGGTGCCAGGACTCGTCCATGCACCTAAAGGCTCAATCTGTGATTGTGTATGGCAGTAAAAGGAGACATTTATTAAGACAACATCATGCAAGGGAGTGTACGTGTGTTGTAAAACAAGGGATTTAGAGTTGGAAAGACTTTGTCCGCATGAGTGTTATCCAGACTTTTGCATTGTTTCATCTGAAGCTGGCGTGCGAGCCGAAGGGTGTTGACAATCTGGCAAAGGCTGCCTGATGTTATTCTCACTGAGTTGACAAAGGGCGAGGAACTTATAAGTGTGTGTGTGTGTTTGAGTAAAGGAAGAAGGAAGAGAGGGTGAGGTTCACACATTCAGCCTGGACTTCTTGTAAGGATGTACAGCGGTGAGGGACAGTTTGACTTTTGCTCTCTAATAATTTCGAGTAAACTGTTATTTGGCAGCTGACAAATCTGAAACGAAAAGCGATACATGATCATACTTGCAGGACCAGTCACCACACACACACACACACACGTATAGAAATCCACACACAGGAAACAGGCATGACACAAGCACATTACAGCACAAAAGGAATTTTTAAAGTTCCTGAAGTCCTTACAGTAACGCCGTGGGCAGAATGTGCTCTCTTTTATTTACTGTCGACTCTATTGTTGGGTCTAGCCTTCCTCCTCAGTCCTCAGTGTGCACATGCAGGCTGTATGCACGTAAGCTCGCACAGTAGGATGGCCAATCCCCAGCAGCTTTTAGCAGAAATACTTCTGGTTAGGCATCTAAACCGTGCACCCTCAGCAGCTGCTACGTCACATTCTTCAAATGCCAGAGGAAGAAGGACCGAAAGCATCGCGCAGCTGTTCGGTGGTAGAAAAGCAAAGTCTGGTCAACAGGACTTGGTCCTGAAGAAGCCGAAGTTCGAAGTCATTCAGTTTGAGTGGGTAGATTTAAAAGATTTCACAAACCTACAATTCAACTAATAATGTCAAAACTGCAACTTCTTCGTAGCATTTTACTCCTACTGCTACAAAAAAAAAGTTAAATGAGGCCTCATCTCAGCTTTCTTGTCAACTTTCAAGATTGAACAAAACTATGAAAATGCACAAATTCACGTTCACCTTTCAAAATCACTGGCGGTTCTTTACTTGATATTTCACAGTGTCGTGTGAAATATCAAGTAAATGCCAGCCAGTCAGCATTCTCAGAAATTTCTCAGCATTCGAAAACCTTCAAGGAATAACGCATCTTGTTGCCTAAGCAGCTTTCAAACTTGTGCAAGAGGGGCGATCTTACTGTATTTCATCACTGCTTCTGTTTTCTGTTCTGTAATCTTGTCAGTTGTGGCTGCGATGTAGCGTTTCTTATTCTCAGCATATTCTTTATCTTTACCTTCACCAGCAGGGTTCCCTCCCTACCCGATCCCCACGCAGAGTCTCCACCAGTCCTGTCGTCATGTGGTGCGCTCATGGGCCAATCAGAGCTTCGGAGCTCACCTGCACAACATGACCCTGACCAATGGGAAGCTACGAGTGCCTCAGGATGGGCGCTACTATCTGTACTCACAGGTAGCAAAATCCTCAAAAGACAAAACTCATATGTCATTTAGTTAAATCTGGTACAAATAGTTGCTGAAGCGAGAGAAAGCAGCGTGTGTGCTGTTCACCATGATCATTTTCCTACTGTTCTTTTCTTCCCTGCTTCCAGGTGTATTTCCGTTATCCGTCCCCAGCGGCTAGTGATGGAGACCAGCGCAGCGCCAGCCACCAGTTGGTGCAATGTGTCTACAAGAAAACTTCCTACCCAAGCCCCATACAGGTAGGGTATCCTTTTTTTTTACACCAACCAACCTGATATGGACACTTCAATGTCTTCCTCTCCTTCACTTTCCTCCTCCATCTTGTTTTTCCAGCTCCTGAAGGGTGTAGGAACCAAGTGCTGGGCTCCGGACGCCGAGTACGCCCTACACTCCGTCTACCAGGGTGGCCTGTTTGAACTGAGGGCCGGCGACGAGCTCTTTGTCTCTGTATCTTCTCCCACCATGGTGAACGCAGACGATTCCTCCAGTTACTTTGGCGCCTTTCGTCTGGACCTCTGAGAAGAAATGACGAGCGATGCCAGAGAAGAGAGACTATGGGTGGATAAACCGATGGAACGGAGAACACTGAGACAGCGGCCTTTTCAACATCCGTTGGCCGGAAGAGAAAGTTTGAGCCTGGATCTTGGATCCTCAATGTTTACTTGGACAGATACATTGAAGGACGGAGGGGGTTGAGGTTTTCAAAATTTGTTTGAGTGATGAATGCTGCGGGAGGATGGGGTGAAAGGGAAACAAAAAGAGATGGCTTGGTCTTTCCAACTCTCCATTAAGAGAAAAAAAAAAACGAACCATCAAGAGCCGGATCATACGGAGATACATGTGCAATCAATAATGTGAGGACTGATTCACTGTTGACCCTCCAGGAGAAACTTTTCTATTTGGATTAATGACACACCTAAAAATCACTGATGACATCCCAAATTAACTTAATTCAGTGTATCTCCTCTGTTAACAACCTTTTTAACCTTGGATTCCCAAACCAAAGAATGTACACGTCAATCTTCTGCATCGAAGATGCAACAAAGACTGTCAAACGGTAGTAGAAGAAAGCCTGATGATCAAACCAAAGCAAAAAAAAAAAGTGGATTATACCTTTTGTGCTTTTGTGAGCGTGCCATGAGAGAACTGTACATAGGTAGGGCTGATAATGAGACTTAGAAAATGATGACCTGTGGTGATTTTTAAAATGATTCGTGTGTATTTTATATTGACTGGACTTAAAACCACTTGGTCGATCTGGAGACCATCGCCTTGTAACACTAGAACTGTGGATTTTATGCAAATACTTCTAGTTTCTTCTTACTAGATGCTGTAACAAGCAGTGGGAAGAGGAAACAGCTTACTGTCTGCAGGAAAAGAAGGAGTGAAAACAAGAAGGACCGAGGGGGGAAAAATCCCATAAACGCCTGTGAGAATGAGCCCAGCTTTTGAAGATAAAAGGACAGAGCACGGCTGATGATGGCATGCAGTTTTATCTGTCTCGTTTTTCCTGTCTAACCTGTGAAGCTGCATTGTGGTTTTTTGGGGGGGTTTTTTTTTCTGAGAATCATTTGAGCAACCAAGCTGAAAACAACAGACACGAGAACCCGATGACTCTATATGTATATGTTTTTTTTTTAAATGGCTAGTTGCACAAACATTTACATTGAGCATGGATGAAAAGTTGTTTTATGACCTGTTAATCGTTAACTTTTGTTTTCACACCTCTTTAACAACCAAGGGAGACCTTTGCAATGGAATACATTTTACATCCAAACACAAAAACACCCAACCCTACCCCCCGTGCTTCGTGTGCTGCCATGTGGCCATCTACTGCTGCAAATGGTCCTCGAAATGGAGCAATTTGAAATCCAGACCTCTCCCGAGCCCTAAGCTCTTTAATCCTCCCTCTGAAGCTGAAGGTAAGGTCACAGGAACAACGTCAGTATGAGGTTTAGCCTGCTCCGGCTTTTAACAAGGACATAAATTTGGAAGAAAAACTCGGGATTGGCTCGATACACGGGGAAATGCACGTATTTGCTTTCATGTCGAGGAATGTTTTTTTTTTTTTTTGAATCTGTTATTTATCAAGATAACGCCAAGAGTCACGTAGGCCTCGCCCCCAGGCTAACATGGTCAAAAGTGGGACAGATGACATCTCCTCCTGGCAGAGCCGTTTGGCAGCGTTCTGTGTTGAAAATTAAAACGAAACGAAGCTGCCACGGACCCAGTCAATTGGAGCCATATGTGACCTGCTTCAGCAAAGGCATGTGGATATTCAACAGCGTTGAAAGAAGGCTGCTGCTGCACAGCAGACCAGAAGGCCATTTGACTAGAAGAAACCTGTGGATTGTCAATGGATTCAATTCTGCACAATTATGTCTATTATTTCGCTTTTTTCTCTTTTTTTTTTAACCAGAAATTTGCTCTCAGGAAACACTCCTGCCTTACAAAATCAAATTCACTTTCATTTGTGTGTGTGTGTGTGTGTGTGTGTGTGTGTGTGTGTGTGTGTGTGTGTGTGTGTGTGTGTGTGTGTGTG
>JAOWBL010029564.1:0-30164 GCA_028564865.1 Zenarchopterus dispar
TGTTAAAGCACTTTGTGCTGCATTTTTATTGTACAAAAAGTGCTATATAAATAAAGTTTGATTGATTGATTGATTGAACTGTGCACCAGCCCAAAATCACATGTTCACAATTACCCTTTGGACATTATTTTTAGACATTTTTGATCCATTTTAAAACTCCAGTTATAACCTGTTTTTACCAAAGCCAGGTATAGAATGTTTTTGAAAATTGCAAAGAAATGCTTGGTTAAAAGACATTAAAAAAAAAAAAAAAAACTAATCAGGATTGACTTTTTTTTTTTTTTTTTTGGTGAAGTCTTTTTTGACATTCATGTATTGTTCAGCTTTGCCTAATAATGTCACCCTCTTAAAATAATGGCCCAAGTCATATTTACTCAACTTTTCTCATACATGTTTAGTAAATGAACACAAGGTTTGCATAGAAAAAGTAAACCAAAACTTCCTGAGTGAGTCACCTCAAGCACATTCCACCGAGTGACTTAAGTGTATCCTTGTCTGAAGAAACGTAATAAAAGACTGACCTCTCAGTCAGAACCATACAGACTAGTTATGTGTGCACATAGCATCAGTGAGAAAGGCAGCAAACAGGAAACCAGGAAATGAAGACAACAGAGACAACAAAAACCAAGAACCTACAAAACCTGTTCTGCAGGTGCTTACACCTACAAATACCTGATAGCTCACTTTCTTCTGAGAAAGGTGATACTCGAACACAAAAAGACACACATGCACGTTCACTCAATTTCTAAGGGTGTAGAAGATGAGTGTGTGGCCAGTCAGCACTCTGAAGCCCACAGCATCGATTGGAAACGCACCTCTGGAGGTCACCAGTGACAATAGTTATACTGCAAGGACAGTCACCCTCTCACACTCTCTTTTATCAACAGGGATTGGAAATGATAAGAACCATTTTAAATCTCTTGATATTAAAGATTTAAGGAAATGTGTTTAATTCACCCAATAAAGTATAAAAAAGAATAGGGTACTAATGATGTCATACAAGTACCAAACATGCTGTGTAATTTCAGGATGTTGAGTGCCTCCCCTCACATGACAATATCCTTGTGTTTACCTTGCTTTTGTTTCCTGGTTGTAGCAAAGTGTGACTTTCGCAGGGAGCTTGGAGCCGTCTTCCTGTAGAAACTGTTTCTGTCAAGGGAGCCCACATACACAGGCTTACGACCCTTCCTTGAGCTTATACTCCCAGCACTTGATTCATATCCTTTTTCCTGCTCATCGCTGTGCCGATACACCCCAGGATCCTCATAAGAGTGCATTTCCCCAAGTGCCAACTTTTGGTTTTGTTCCTCAACCCATTCTTCACAGTGTGTCATCCGATCTTTTTTAGGATATTCCTCATATCGTGAATCTATAGACACTGAGCGCAGATGTCTGTATCTTTCTCGAGGCCTCTGTTGGGAATGTTCCCCCCTTCTGGTGCCATAGGGGTCATCATATTTAAGGTCATAGTCATCCTCTGCCCGCTCATAGCGCTCTCTTGTGTTACGGTCCCTCCTTTTGGTGTTGTAATATTCATCTCTTCTGTCTTCTGAATCATTGTATCTGTAACTGCGGTCCCTTTCCCTGTACTCCCAGCGCTCGTCAACTTCAGAGTCATACTGAGGCCTTCCTTTACGCATGCATGTGTCCTCACCCCTCTGGTAAAGCTTATCCCGCTGTTTGTACCCATCGTCCCTGTGTTCATACCTGTCCTCTGCATGACGGTTATAGTAATGGTCCTTATGTCTTCGCTCATCGTAGTGGCGGTCTTCCTCTGTTTGACGGTAGTAGTCTTTTTCTCTGGAGCGATGACTGTCTCTAGAGTCATTGTAATCTCGATCATCATAGCGACGGTGACTGTAGTTGTCTTTATGATCATAGGAGTCCTCATAATCACTATAGTACCTATCCCGTTCTCTGAGATCATGTTTTGGATGTTTCCTGCTGTCATAATACTTCTTATCCCTGTCATCATACTGCTCATTGTATTTCCTGTCGTAATGATCCCTGTGTCTGTATTTGTCACTGTAATCATACTCCTCTAGATCTCTGTTACTCCTGTGGTCATAACGTTTAGAGTTATGTTCATTTTCTGAATCCCAACCATCCCTTCCTCTTCTATCCTCACTCAGTTTACCTTCTTGAGTTCTGAAGTCATTATCGTCTCTTCCTTGGGTCATTCTGTTGTACTCTTGATGACTGTAATCCTCAGGGCCCTGATAAAAACAATGTTTACCCTTCCATTCAGATATCCTCAGATCCAGGTGACCATCCTCTGAACGAGGGTGAAAGTAAACATCCTGGCCTTGAGGCCTTCCATCTCCAAACACCGCCTTCTGTTGATCAGTATACTCCCAGCTGGGCTGTTGACTGACATGGCCATGTCCAACTTGGGCTTGGTGTTCCAGCTGTACTGGCCATTGAGCTGCTACATGTGCCGGAGGCGGCACAGGACCACTTACAGGCACCATCATGCCATTGTGTACTGGCACTGGGAACACTGGAGACAGACCTGGTACTAGGACTGGATTCTGTGGCTGCCCAGGAGGAACTAATCCATATCCAGGAAATCCAACCTGTTGCTGCTGGAGCTGCAGTTGATGGAGGTGTTGCATCTGTTGCAGGTGGGCCATCCTTTCCCTTTCTCTTGCCCATCCTGCATCCCCCAGCTCGTCCACGCTCTTCCCTCTCCTAAGTGGAGCACCAGCTGCATAATTCCAGTCCACTGGACCAAACGCAGCTGGGTTGCCATATGGTACTGGACTCTTCATTACTCTTGTTGCTTATATCAGCCTACCCAGAGCTGATAGTTTCCTCTTCAACATGGCTCATTCCCCCTTCCCAAAGTCCTGCATTCCATAACACGGCGCTGCGGGAGGTTCCACCTGCCAGGCATATTGTGTCAGTAGCTCTCTCACTTGTTTTTCTCTCTCTTCTCTTCACTTGTCTCTGCAGGACTGCCTGGTTGAAGCGCCTCCCAGGCTTCAGTGTTACTGAAACATACCCCCCCTCAGCCACCTCAGCGAATCATAGAAGGAAAGGGAGTGCCAAGGGTTTCTGGAGGAGTGGCCTTCTTGGGTTAATGATCCAGTGGAGTCACATGGGCGCAGGATTAACCCAGCCCCACCCATTGTTTCAAGGGGCTAATACTTTTGCTTCCAGAAAAAATAATCTGTCTGTAGTTTCTTTGAAGGAAGATGTGGACAAACATAACAGCATGTCTTTGAGAGACATCAAATACCTTAAATGAACAACACATATCTTAAAAAAAAAAAATCTCCATTCCCTCTTCTGTATGTTTTGCAGGTCATTGATAAAACAGATTTCTGTCTTTGCACACTAGGTCTTTCAAATTCCTGTTTCCGACATAAGCAAAGGAATTTGCCTTTGCCCTACACGCAGGAGTGGAGCAACATTTACAGACAAAAACGTCCATACAACTTTTCTCTCCCTCCGATTTTCAATTGTTGACTGATTCAAAGAGGACAATGTAAAATAAAAATAATTTAAAAAAACAAATGCAAAAACTAATTAAAGTGTATGTATTATATTTAGAAATTTAGAGCAAGTTAATTAGGAGAGGGACAGATTTCTGAGAGGACAGCCTGATTAGAACAGAGGAGCCTCTGAAAAAGTAGCTGCTGGTTTGTACAATGAGCCATTGTTGGGGACTGTCCTCACTTTCAGAGGACACACAATCTTTCAGTGTGAGAAAAAAACTCAAGCCTATTCATAAAGTATAATAAAGCCTGCCGCCTTCAACTATGAACGAAAGAGGCACCAAAGTGATGTGTTGAAAGGACTGCCTTATTCAAACACACAAGACACAGTCTGACAGCCACCAGTCAAATCAGACGGTATAAAATGTAATCAAACACAAGAACTAGTTCTTTCTTCATTCTTGATAAATACAAATCTTATTATTTAAGATATATCTGGCTTGTGGTATCCGGCAAATTCGACAAAAGAAGATATGCATTATGGAGATGATGGAGTCTGAACTTACACAATAAAACTGTAATTTTGGATTTAAAAATTATAGGAAACATTCAAAATAATTAAGCAACTATTTAAGACACTTTTTGTTGTTTCCAAGAGGCAATAAATTAAGTCAGGTTCTATTCTTAAATATGACTGTGTTACCAACAGTGTGTAACATCTCTGCTTTCAACAACATCGATACTGTGTTTGTGTGTGTGTTTCAGCTGTGGAAACGTCAAATAAAACATTCCTGTCTGTGGCTGTGTTTGCTTATAGGCATGAAGCTTTCCAGGTCCAGGTTAACATTCAACACACAAGGGAAAAAAAAAAAAATGGCGTGATTTTCCAGGACTGAGGTCACACAACAAAAGCAAGAAACTTCACAATTTATTTTTTTTTTGAAGCTGAATGAGGGAAACTTGAATCCTAAACATATCCTAAAAGCAGTGTAAACAAATCTAGTTGTGGTGCTACAGACTGAAGGAGGCATTTTAATAGTAGGTTAGAAGAATGAATGCAAACTGAAGGTCAAAGAGCTTAAACAGGGAAGGAAACAAAATACAGCGTAAACAGAAAAACCTGCACCTGTATGTGAGACTAAGAGTACTAAAATATTGTCAAATTATGAACGTCATCAGTAATGCAAGTAAAAGCAGAGGATTTCAAACATGTATTCGACTTTGCCACTTCTCGAAAAACTGGATAAAATGATCATTCATATTATAATATTGATCATTTCAAAATGAATGATTCTAAGTGTTTTTGTTATGAACAAATATAAATTATTCTCATATCGTCTTGTTGAAAAGATTATGAATGTAATGTAAATAAATGTGACAAAACCAACTTGATTTCAACCATAAAGTCAGCTATTTATATGTATATTTAATCAGATACAAAACACTTAATTTTCATGACCTCTCTTTACTACACAAGGACATACTTTTATAATACTGTAATCCAAACAGAAACAAACCTTTAATAACACCAATTTATTACAAGTAAACTATAAACCACTGAAATATTTAGTTGCACACTGCAACAGAGTTTGGCCAAAAGACCGAAATAAAAGCTTTTTCAAAAGAATCAGCTGATTTGATTTATTTTTAACCTTTTTAAATAAAAAGCATCACACATCTTGTCGCCTTTATAATGGACTCCAGATTAAAGTGAAGTTAGGGCCCAGTGCTGAACTTATTCACTGTTCTGTAACAATAAGCATCTATTGTCCCTCAAGTGTTACACATGGGAGAAACACACCCTGTAAAAGCACGGAAAAACACAAGTGTGTGCACACTGCTGCAGGAGGCTGTCAAACAAGTTTTTCCAACAAAGATCCAGTGACTAGTGGATAGTTGATATGAACACACCTCACTTTCAGTTAAGTACTGAAGAAGAAAAACAAAGGAAATACAATATCCGACAAGCAAAACAGCTTTAGTGTAGGATTAATGTGTTAACAATTAAAATATCAAATATTCTACCACAAGAAAAATCAAGACACTATGTTTGGCCATTTACACATTTAATAGCATGAAAATTGTCAAAGGAGGGAAGAGAGAATATCTGCCTAATTATGGACATATGTGTAGCGTGATGGGTGGAAGGAATTTATGGAGATGTGTGATCCCTGAAGGTATCTGGAGCCACTGGGACCCGTTCATGCCTTTGGGCTGGTCATTTTCATTCATACATGTAAAGATCAGAGATTCACCTAGTGCCGTAGGTGTATCACTGCTGGAATGTCACTCTGCCAATTTTTTTTTTTTAGGTGAAAAAATGACACTAATTGATTGATTAAAATTTACAAAGATGTCTGACACCTAAAGATCTAATCTTTAATGCCTTTTTGCACCCTCATTCTCTTCAAGGTCAACTCGAACTCAAACCTATTAACAATTTCAAATCATTCAGTGTTGCTTTTGTCAAAGGTTCTGACATAACTGATCAGAGAGCAGTGGTTTGTTTTCATGATAGCCATTTTTGTGAGGATTATCTTTTGGAGAACCACAAGAAAGTTCACTGTGTTTAATTACTTATTTTACTTTTTTTCACTTTATTGTGGTACATTCCTTCAAGAAAGCTGAGTTTCTTGTTACAGAAGACATCCCACTTCAATTCAACAAACACTAATGCTCTCGGTAGTGGTAGAATGCACTAAAGAGTATACAGAGATTGCGTCCAATATATTAAAATATTGGACGCCTCAAAGTCCTCCTTATAATTGTGTGGAAAGTAAGAGTTCATGTATAGATGAAAGCTTGCCACAGAAAGAAGCAATAGACTGGCGTGTAGGTGTTCACGCACATACACTTCTAAGATTTCAGGTTCAAACTAAACCCCTGCCCAATACTAACAAACACATCAACTAAATACAAGAGAGACAGAAACAATAAATATGACTCTTTTTTTTAACTCATCAATTCACACTTCTACAGACAAAAATGACAATAACAAAAACTTAAACAATCATCTTCTTCATAGATTTAATGAGAAGATCTTCGAGTCAGAACCGCAGCTGTTTTTGAAAGCCTGGTCATTACTTCCCCATTGCCAATAAAAATATTCACTTATTATTGAAAATCTAACTGCAAAAATGCAAAAATCTAAGTCTATTAATGTTAAGTCAACACAACAATCACCTACTTTGGTTAAAATAAGTAGTGCTTGGACATGCACATCTTGGAGAGACTTGAAGAACGACTCAGAGGAAACCTGGCTCACTACCAATGTCTCACTTTTAAATTCCTTGTATATTACTTTTTTTTTTCTTTTTTTTTTAAGCAACTATGTATTTTGAATTAAGTTACCTGTAGGCAGCAGAGATCAACAATGGTATTAACCGAAGCAAATGTACTTTTTTTCCTTTTCTATTATTTAAAGATGTACGCAGCCCTTCTTGTCGATTTGAACCAAAGAAAACCAACAGACTACAAACCAAAAACAAACAAGACAAAAAAAAAAAATCTTTAGTATGCATGGACAAACTGTGACAGCTTTGTTTCCACTTGTTTTAGTTTGTTAATGTATCACTGCTCAGCATGTTCAACTATGTATACATGCATGTGTGTATATTATATATTAAAATTTTTTTCGTGTGTGTATACACGTATGTATATATGTGTATGTGTGTATGTATAAAAAATAAACTCAGACGTCCTAAAATGTCTCTGTGACTCTTGTTCACAGCTCAGGGGTCTTACCTTGTAGCTGTTGCTGCTCCAGGGCCAGCGTCTCCAGTGTGTAGTTGCAGAACTCCAGATTCTCCAAGGCTTGCATGTGAGCCGTTTCTTCCTCCTCCTCCTCCAACATTGCCCTGAGTTCCTCTGCTGTGCGAGCATATTCTTCCATGTCATGCTCCACTTCTTGTAGCCGTACCAACAAGTGGTACCTTTCTTCAGCTTCTTCTTCCTCCGCTCTTTGTCTCTCCCTCTCCAACTCCATTTCCCTGTCATCCTCCTGCTCTGTGTCTAGGTGGCACTGGATTTCGTGTTCCTGAGCAGATGCGAGGTCACCAGGCTCATCCTGACCTTCTGTTAGAGCCTTTGTAACTGCTTCATCTGGAGCATAAAAGGTTGGGGTATTAGTGAGGGAGTTATTGGGTGGATGAGGGGCATTTTGTCTCGGGCAGCGGGGAGGTGGCCGCGGAGCAGGACGTGCAGGTCTGAATGCAGCTGGGGCTGGGGGACGCAGGAGTCGAGGACGAGGAGGAGGAGGGCGAAGGTTTCTGTGTCTCTCCAAAGATGAAGAGTTAGACTGCAAGAAGTCAGATCCAGGAGAATGCGAGGAGCCGCGGATAATATCATTTTCATCTCTGTAGTCAAGAATAGAAAAGTGACGTGAGATACAGGATTGCTGGTTCAGCTCAGCTGTAGATGACGTCTCACTGGAAACGCCAGATCTCACACTGGTGTCACTGCATAAACTAGTCAAACTTTTCTCAAATTCAAAAAGCTGCTGAGATAGTTTGGCCTCCAGCTCGCTGGCTGACGATGCCAGTGCTTGTAAAGTGATGGATGTTGGAAGTATCCCATTGGTGCCTCGTTTCCTTTGTTGCGGCCGTGTATGTGCGTCACTACTCTGCATCATATCAGAATCACTCACACTAGCGTGGCGATTCAGTCTCCGCTGTTTTGGCCCTTCAACTATGTTGATTAATGCCTGGCCAAGACTAGCACACTTGTTATTGGTGGAGGGAGTGTCTGTTGATGGCCACTGGTGATATTTGTCGTCTTGAGACCAACCAGACTGAGTGCTGGGGAGTGTTTGGCTATGAGTTAGTTTGGGTTGTGATGATCTAATGTTTCCATTGGTAAAGTTAAATTGATTTCTACTGGACTTTGGGCTAACATGTTGCCTGCTGCGATGTGCAGGTAGACTAGGCCGAGGTGGGAGTCTCGGTCTTGGTGGAGGAATGGATTTGGGTCTTTGAGGTGCTCTCTGAAATGGGGGAATAGCTCCACGTGGCTGAGTGTCAGGTCTGTTTCCTTCGTCTCTTTGCCCTCTGTTATTATTTTGAGGCCCACTCTTAGTCTCACACTGCCACCTGTGCTCTTCAGTCTTCTCAAAGTAGTCCAAGTCCCACACGGTATGATCTTCATATGTTCTCCATTCAGGATTCTTCTCTGACACATCAGGATGTAAACAACTGGAGCTCTGATCGCTAGAGCTGCTCTGCTCTCCTTCTGGTTCCTCTGCAGGTTTCTGCCCCTCATCCTCTAGTTTGATGAAACGATGGGGAAAGATGCCCCGCAGTCCTCGCAGCTCCCCCTCCAGCCAACCATCCTCCAAAGTGTTTACAACACGAATGCGATCACCAACATCGAAGTCCAGCTCCCCGGGCTCCATGGCCCGAAACTCGTAAAGTGCCACTCCATAGATGCCGCCTTCCTCCTTATCCTCTTCCTCTATGAAAGATTCATTTTGTGTTTCTTCTTCTTCTGTTAGAAAAACTTCACCTTCTTCCATAACCTCCTCCTCAGTAACTTCTTCTGTATCATAACTGTCCTCATAGGTAAACTGTTGATTATCCTCATTTAAATACTGGCAGTCAACTGGATCTTGAGGAGATCGGAGAGGACACAGGAGTTCCACAAATCCTTCTGGAAAGACCCCCCTCTGACCTCTTAACTCGCCCTGAAACCATCCTGGCTCAGGCAGTCCTGTAATGATGATCAGGTCCCCCTCACGGAAGTCAAGCTCTTCACTGAGCTGAGCATGAAGGCTCATAAGTGCCCGGGCTTGACCAAGGGCATAATGTGGGAGCTCTGAAGCCTGAGCCTGAGCTGAGCGTTCAGAAAGCTTCCTGGAGTGGTACGAGAGGTTTAGCTCCTTCACACAAGATGTGGGGAAGAGTCCGCGGACACCCCACGCATTACAGCCACGTTGCCAGGTCTCCCCGAGGTCCATGGACCCTCCTGCCTCTCCTACCACCACATCACCTGAGAAACAGAAAGAAGATTAAACTTCACGTAACATTCATACCTCTGAGGATACTACTGCAGGACAAGAATCTAATGTGGTATATTGTCACGAAACATTAATTTCGTTGTTGTTACGGACACATTGAAGAAGGAGCTGGTAGCAAAGAAACAGAAGACTTCAGAATTAAAAGGTTAAAAAAAAATAAAGCAATATTATGGATACTCATCAAACTTAATAACCTAACAAAAAAGTGATATTGATAGTTTTAGCTCACTTTAAATAGTTTTGCACAGTAGAAAACTTTAATTACCTTCATTTTTAAGCAATTTTCACTTCCAGGGATAAATACTCAAACCAAACTTACAACTTTTTAAAGCTCTGGTAACATTAAATCTAAGTAGCTGCTTTATTGTTGCACTTTTAATAACTAGACATGGGTCTTACTATAACTGGAGAGTAAGGGTTTACAGGAATGTTGTATGGTCAGCCAGAAGTCATGAGGGTCACATTCCAGAGACCTGCGGCCCCACCTCCCATTGTGTCTGGGACCGAAACTGGAATAGAGCCAATACAACCTTGGGAAATAATCCTGGATGCCCAATGATGACTGTTGTCTATGCATCTTCTGATGTGAGATGTCTCCCTTGCTAGACAGACAAATACTGGATTTGCCACTATTTATGAGATGCTTCCATGTTTTCACTTTAACATAAAAGGAGAAATGTGAGACAAATTATGAATTATTTCTTAAATGACGCATCATCCTTGAATATAACCAGCAGTGTTCAGTCAGATTATCCATTTTCTACACTTGCTTCATCCTATTCAGGATTAGGGGGAACCTCATCAAAGAAGAAGCTGGCACTAATCCATTACAGAGCTACAGTCAGACTAACTACTATTATACTAATACTACAAGCAATTCTTGCAACAATTACCAACAAACTTGATTTTTTTACAGCTATTTCAAGGGTTTCTTTAAATATCAGTACTATTTGAGGGTAAGAAATATGAACAATTATGGAAAAAAACGTGAAAAGGAAACAACAGTTAATCTCATATGTACTACAGGTTTAAGCGTGGCCTCTGAGGACATCTAGTGGACAGTTTTGGTAATTGCCTTTGAGTTTACAGTACTATCCTGTTTTAACTGTGTTTCTGTATAACAGCAGTTACAGCTCCAAATGTCCTCCAAATAAATATGATGGATTTCTATTGTTTATTATGATTATTTTTAAATATTTTATATTTTGCAAGTATTTAATAGACTTGCATAGATATGATTCTCATCCCAGAGAAGACAAATTATGAATGCAAAAGACAAATAAAAACTCACTACAGCAGCAAGAAAATTCACAAAAACCAAAGTGTGCATTACAAATGTTATTTTAAAACAAAACAGAAAAAAGTTTTGATTACTAACGGTAATATATTACTCCAATTATTACTAGTGATACTAATAAGAAAGAAAAAAATAAATATTTGAGAATCAGAGTTATTAAGAAATAAGACAACTCAAAAATGAGATCTGATTTCTACACCATTAGCATGATGTGTTTAGACTGAAAAGTAAAGCTGTATCACAGAATGCTGACAAAAAAATCCATCTCTTGAATTAAAAAAAGACATAAGATGCAAAAGTATATAAATAAACCGACTAAATGCGAGATGCTTGTTAAACTACGCTGAGAAAGATTTCTTTGAACACTGCTCTTGCATCACTGCTTCCTCTCTTATTTATATAGATACTTTTTTTTTTTTTTTACTTCACAAAGAGACCTTTAACCCCTTTCCTAATCAGTTTTCAAGAGAAGTTTCACTGGAGGTTTGACTTTGGGATTTTTCTATTTCTACCTTTTGGTTAGTTCAGTTGTTTCCTTTGTTTAAATAAATATCAAATGTTTCTAAATGGCTATTTTCTTGTATGAAGATGCCATTAAAGAAAACATAGCCTTATCTCCATTCATTACGGTTTAAAGGTTGTATTTAGGACTGATTTGTTTGGAGATGGTCATTTCTTTTTTTTTTTCCAACCTTTCATTTCATGCAGAACCGGGTGCCACTAAATATGAGCCAAAAAACACCAGGCCTCATTCATGAAATCCTCATAAACCTGAGCAGATTTGCATGTTAATCAACTAACAAACCTATTCTGAATTAAATAAAATCAAAAAAAGAAAGAAAGAAAAAGAAAAAAACTGATTAGATTGTACCCCTGCCTCTCGCCTGAGACGGGCTGGGATAGGCTCCAGCAGACCCCCGTGACCCAGAAATGGAACAACGGGATTAGAAAATGGATGGATGGATGGATGATTAGATTGTAAGAGCATGTGTATCTTCATGACTGCCAATCAATTGCAGTTTGGCAGCGTACTCCTGCTGCTCATTAATTAGCTCAAACCATTGCCTAGAGACCACCATATAAAGGAGGAAATGACTGCTACTATATGTGAAACTTCATCATACATGTCTATCTGCAGACATGGCACACAATGAAAAAGGAAGAGTAAAAAAGCTGCACTTGTGTACATAATGATGTACCATTTTCATGAGTGCCAATACATTCATAAATTTTGCTCTGCAAACTGTTTACACACTGAATCACTGCCCACGTTTCTTGAATGAGGCCCATTGTGTCATTTTCATTTCAGGCATGAGTTGACATTGTGGCAGTATGGAGATGAGGCTAAAGTCAGATTTGACTATCAGGTCACAGTGTCCAACACAACACAAAGGAATACCAAAACGACTATTTTACCTGAGAACTGCGACATCAACAAGTAGCGTTAAGCTAAGTGGGAAAACATGAGCTGTTAGTGTTAAGGTCAGCACAGCTGGGAATTAATTGTTTGGTTGCAAAAAGCAGTCATTCATGCTTCAGCCATTATTTTTTAAGGTCATCCTGACGTGCAGTATGACTGTACCTTTCTTCAGAGACAGGTTGCCTGGCTCTGCTGAGCTGAAATCATTGATGCACACGTAGAGTCTGTCTCCAGGCTTGGTACTGGGAATGGTAACTTCTTCCACAAAGGTGCTGGGGAACTGACCTGAAGTCGGAAGAACAAAAGAAAGTGAATGTGAAAAGTGAAAAAAAACCAAAAAAACTCTACACTTCCATAATGAAATATTTGTATTTTCTCAAGACTATGACGACACTGAGTATCGTAACTTCTCATGTTGCTTACTCTCATATGCAGTTCATGCTGGCTCAGACTTGTGCGCTACTACTAACAGGTGAAAGTTTATATGTTAAAAGCACAAAGAAAATCCCTGAAATTCTGAAGCAATCCAACCATCAGATGGTCTTGTATAACAGACATTCCTTATTCTTAATTGATAACTTCTTTTATAATGCTGGATGTACTTGCATGAGTACCGTTTCTGAGGAAGGAGAAAAAAAAAGGGAAGTTGGCACCTGATAAACATCTAAGAATGCAAATAAGAAACCAAATATAGCTTTAAAGTAGCTCAAGGGAACTTCTGCAGCTTTTAGCTCAGTAGTTTGAAATCAGTTTGTAATTTAAACTGATTCAGGATTCTTCTCTGACACATCAGGATGTAAACAACTGGAGCTCTGATCGCTAGAGCTGCTCTGCTCTCCTTCTGGTTCCTCTGCAGGTTTCTGCCCCTCATCCTCTAGTTTGATGAAACTAGCATGGAGATGGAGTTATAGCATGGAGATGAAATCATTTGTGTTGTTTTTAAAGCTGGACAGTGGTATTTAACAGCTTGTTTTTAGTGTAATCTGTCAGGTACCTGACACATTCTTAACCAGTAACAATACCAAGACCAGTGTAGATGCCATTCTTCCAGCTTCTACCATCTCAATCTCAGATTAGTGGAAACTCAGTAACCCATTGTTATTTTTTTTTGTTTTTGGAAAAGGTACCACTGAGGTCATCATGTTTTGTTTCTTGGAGTAACTAAATGGAACAGTATTTAGGTATCCAAAGTACTTCTTTTTCTAATGAAAAAAGGATCTTATGTTTAAATGCATGTCTCTGAACTCTTCTTGAGTGGATTCCGAGCTTCTCTCTGAGTTGTTACAAAAACAGTTTCTTCTTTCCAGGGAGTACATTTCATAGTCTGTGGTTTTCACATGAAATTCATACATAAATCCAGACCAACTTCCCTTCTGAAGGAAACCCCTCAGCGTTTTCCACTTTAGTGGGTTTCTTTGAGCTTGGCCTCTCAAAGATTTATAACTAAACTAATAAACAGCAAAAGAAGCCAACAACATTACTCACATCAGTGGATATTGATTACTGAGAGAGATTACTGAATAGCAAGCGTCGTATTATTTTTCTCTGATGTTTGATAATGTAATCCTGGAGGTGAATTCCTTTTTAATCTTGTTTTGGTTCTGCATATTGGTTTACTGTTTCTCTTTGGTATTGGTGTGTGAGCATTCCCATACACCAAAGAGAATACTCAGGTCAATGGGGGGGTTCAGCATCCAACACCACAACACATGGAGGATCTGGGGATTGAACCATCGATTGTCTAGTTAAAGGACAACTATTTCACTTATTGCCCCACTGTCACCCCTCTTTAACTCAAAAGTACTTATTTATTTTTCTTAATGATTATTTCTAAAAGTAAAGGCTCTGGATCCCTGAAACCCTGCTTCTTTGGAGTTACATAACCAGTCATAAAATATTGTCCAACAAAAATCGGTGAAGAACTGAGAAAATGTTTAAATTATAAGAAAGCATTGTCATTTCATATTTTAGGTTAAAATTTCTCAATCCCTCATACATGTGGAACAGAGTCAATTATCCAGTTTCCCAAGACATGTTTTTGTTTTGTTTTTTTTTTGAAAGTTTGGAGCCTGCTGAAAGTATCTGATATCAAATTATCTATAGCACCAGGTTTCTTTAGGCCCATAATGACCACCTTAAGCATACCTGTGACACCATCTTTGCTACCAAGCAGCCAGAACTCGTCCACGACGCTGAGCACTTCGATGACATCACCAGCGAAGAGCGGGAGCTCCTCTGAGACGCTGGGGAGAAACTCGAACACAGCGCGCACCACTGAGCCTGCTTCCATTACTCATAACCTGGAGAGATGAGCAGAGAAGGACAGTCACGGTGTTTGATAATAAAATGCACGGCAAAAAGAATTAATGAAAGGTTAGACAAAAGTTCTCGGTTTTCTGAACAAGAATGCACACTCCTTACTATGCTAATAACATGCTTTCACAGCAAGAGTAAGCCTTAGTGGGGGGGGGAGCACCGATTGAAACGGCGGGGACAAGAGCGTGAGAAAGCTGGGACAGGGAGGAGACAGAAAAAGGAAAAAGAAAGACCTCGGCTTAAGACTGGTAAAGTACATTCCTCTGAACTCCTCAATCATGAGAAAACAGTATTAATGAAGGAAATAGCTTCAATTAAAACTGCATTTTGAGTACAGCAATATCTAAAGCTTCTCTAATGTTTCACTCTCAGGTCAAAGTCAAGTAGACTTTCTCATCAGGCCACTTCTTACTTTTGTTATCTCAAAGCTCCTGAATTTAATAATGCACTAGGGGCTAAGTGCATTTTATGTTATGAAATCACTTCCACGCCAATATGTGTGTGTCGCTTTTTATATGAGGTCATCACTTCTTATTCAGCAGTCTACTAAAAAAAGCACTTCTGTAATCCTCTCTTTGCTTTATTCCATTATCCATTTCTTGGATAAATTTAATTCAAAAAGCCTATCAAGAAAGGTTAATAATCAAAAGGAAAAAGGAATAGCACTCGGCCACAATGAGCTGCCCAAACAACAAAAACATTTCTTGGAAGTTACTCTGCATTAGCAAGAACATTACGTATCCGCTTGCAAACCCATGCAGAGTTTCAGAATATCTGCAGCAACATGTACTGCGCAACTAACGTACAAAAACTATAAAGGAGCACAAATATAATCAAAAAGGAGTTTTGCAATTACAAGTATAAGACAAGGTCTGTGTTTTATCATTTAAGTTGCAGAGCAACAACAGACTGTTAGTAAAATAAGCACAGGCACAAAATGAGCATTTTACCAACTCTTGTGTGTCATTACATGGGAACAGGTTAACCACAAATGGGAATTGATACACCGGAGGAAACAAGAAAAGAGAGAGGACAGGGTTGGAGTTTGTCCCTCTCAATAGGACTTTTGTTGAGTGGAGCGCTGAAGCCAAGAAGTTCAGAGGAACAAGACTAAGATCAGTTCAGTGTCACCGTGTTGGAAGAATGAAGCAGGCTGGGTTAACCTGGAAGTGAACACAGCGACAGATGACCAGCAGCAGAAAAAGAAAGAATCTAGTATTTGTGTGTTTTTGGGAGGTGCTGTTGACCACTCAGTGAAGGCTGCTGTTTTACTTTATAAAAAGTAGGTGGTGCTCAGTAGTTGTGAATTGTACACCACATAGTGATAAAACCCCAGTGAAACCTAAACCGAGGCTGCAAGTAACACAAGCGCAGCAGTGCCAAAGCAGAGACTAAAAACGAAGCAAAAAACTGGCACAAATGGTCTGTCTGTTCATTATATACCAGACAGGAGACCGCATTCTTGTATTTTCATTACAATGTCCTGCAGCAGGATGCAGGAAGAGTATAAACAGGATGAGTTTTCAAACTTTGCAAGAAAACATTACCATGCCACTATGATGTTCTTGTTTATGACTATGAAAAGTATTAAGCACTTGTCGTCATTCTGCTCATCCACACTGCAGATAAACCAGTTCCTGCATGTCAGACACCACAGTGAATCAAACAAGTTCAGACTTGCAATTTGCGGAAGGAGTGATGATGATCTGCTCACTCTGGCTTTCTGTGTGTGTGTGTGTGTGTGTGTTTGTAATTTTTGTGGTTCCTGTGAGTGAAGGAGAAATGCTTTAAGTGACAGAAATGAAGTGTCTTTAGATGTGAAAGAAGATACACCTTGAGTGGTAAGTTGAAAGAGCCGAATGTTCCGGGGAACAGAACAAAACTATGTTTTTATTTTCAAAAGATGATCAAACAAATTTTTAAAAAAATGATACAAATCTATGTGATTGTTGGAAAGTGTTTCTTCTCAGCAAAAGGTCGCACAAATGATGTATTTCTGCATTTAGCCTAGAGGTATTGCCAGAAAATGTTAATCATTTAAAAGTATGAAGCATAACCATAGATTTACATACAGCTAGGATCAGAAGCATTTGGTCATTGACCGTTTCATTTCAGTTCCATTCTGGTGTTGTTTAGGGGAAAAATGTTTAGGGGGCTCAAAAGTGCCCAGACACTTGTCTAAAACCAAGTTAATGACTTCAGCATTATGATCGATTCTCTCATTCATTCAGCGTCTCAATGCTGATCTCCAGCATTGAGACGCTATTTGCAGCTACCAATAGGAAGTCCAAGAAGACTGAAATTCAAAGAGAGAGGGCCATCATTAAGGTGGACAAACAACAAATCAATAAAGAAAAATAAGAGAAACAGAAAGAAAGCACTGGTGAGCATGACAACATCAAAAATAATTAAAGTAGGTGATCGTTTCTAGGTGAAGAAGAAAAAATTCTCAAGAAGGTAAAACTATCACTGTCACAGTGTCGAAGTGAACAATCAACCGACACCTTCCTGAATGTGAATCTGGCAGGATTTTCCAGAGCACACACCGAGTTGTGCTGCTGCTTACCGATGTGGTAGAGTGTCCCATCTATTTTGTCTGTGCTGTGATAGTACAATCCCACTATACAAACACGGAGTAGGGGGGAAACAAAATAAAGTCTGCTGTTTTAGTCAAAAGTTAACAAAGTTCAAGGTCTGTCTTTCACATTCCTGAACCAAACTTACTCGCTGCGTGTGCCTCTCCTTCTTAATGATGAATTAAAATGGTCCTGTCATGTTCTTAACAGGCTTGTCGCTTCCACGCCTTTCAGATTTATTACTGAACTTCATCAGAAATCCATAAATAGTACTGCTGACAGCTGTAACGAGGAACCTGAAGTTTTCATGAAATTCTCTATTTGTAGATTTCTAGGTAGTTTGAGCCAGTCAGGGTAAAACATTATAGAAGAGCTTGAGAAAGCCATTTCATTCAATGGAAGTTCACTGATGAATAGTTTCGGGGAAAAATTACAGATCGCCACATTTCCAAGTCAAAAATCTACAGGAAAAGGAGCTTTTGGATGCATTTAGTGTAGTCTGAAATGATCTCAAACTGTAGTTTCATGGTTTATATGCTAAGTGTTGTCAGATTTGAGCAAAAAAAAAAACAAAAAAAACTAAAGGATTTGAAAAAAGCTTTGATAGTTTAATTTCTCTCCTTACTTAAGAGCATGTAACATAATGTAAACAGACCTCAATTTTTTTGCAGGAATACTTGTACCTGCGTGAGGTGCATCTCTTTAGCCGTGGAAAAATCATCTTAATCAGACATTATGAGACTAATGATCAGACAGTAGTTGTCAGATTTGCTAACTGTCAGTGTATTTAGAGCAAGTTCATAGAATAATGTCATCTACAGTCTTGCACTGGAGAAAAACATGCGTTAATTTTTCGGTCTGTGTCTTTTGTGTGCCATCCACCATGACCGAGCTTAAGACCACCTGATTCCTGCACCGGGACACGCAAAGAGTCACTAGGTAGTCGAAGCTTTCATGCAGTTAATCCTCAGATCTGCATCCAGCCAGACAAGCTCCTTAGTCTTATTTCTGGATTCATCTGTGTGTCAGTGGCCTTCGTGCTTGCCGACTTTTACACTGTTCTTTAGAAGTGACCACACATACCGTCATCAGGTAAACTGTCATGGCATCTTCCAGGGATACTGTGGGAATACAGCATACTTGACCAACTTCAGAGGGAAATTTTACCCTAGAAAGCAGGGCCTATAGTATTTTTTTATATATTTAGTTAAGCATGTTTTCATTTTTCTTTATATCTGAAACTCCTTCATGGTATTAAGTTTACACTGTCACATTATTCTTGTTATGTTACTTTTCAGGGATGCCCCATCTTGATCAAATCTCATACCAGCAATAGACTTCAAATTTCCACAAATCTTTTTTACAAGTACTGAAAAGATAATTAATGTAGTCCTCTGCCAAAATCCCCGGAGAAGCACAACACGCACGTTTCAGTATGCCAGTGATTCATTCTGACTCACCACAGCACCAGATGAGGGTCTTTATTGTTTGGATTTGAAAAAAAGATGAAAAGAACAGGCTTTAACATCAGAAGTGGCAAGCATGGCAGGAAACATTTGGTATTCACTGATTGATCAGTTGGTGATTGAAATTGGCAGATCTTTGCACAATCGAGACCTCTTTTGAGGGTGAAAAGGAACTGCAGAGGGTAATAGAGGAAATCAGTTTTTCCTTTATTCATCCCAGGAACTCACCAGAAACCATGTTTTTCATATGGAAGTTTTTAGGTATATATAAAAATGAATAAATAAATAGAAAACCTGGAGAGGACGAACCACCAAAGTACTCAGCCAGCAGCCTCTGTCGCTTTAAAAAGATTAATAATGCTTCATTACAACAGCGGTTTTTGATTGTTTAGAAGTTAAGAAGAATGAATGAGACAGCGTGAGTAAGACTAGTGTGCACCACTTGGCACAGTCCTGGAGAAAGTAACAGGATTACGACAGACAGCTAAGTCAACAGCTGACACACACACAGACACAAACACACATCCACTGTATACCCACATCACAGCTGACAGTAGGACAAAGCACCAGCTGTCTGACCCAAGACATGGCCCTGAGACATCATCTGCCTTTAGTAAACCATCCCAAGTGTGTTTGTGTTAAATGAACACCACAAGACATAGATTGCGAGTTGGCAGTCTGTGCTGCACTGATATGCCTATTATGTCATTAATGTACAACATTTGAAGGACAAATAAAAGGAGAAAGAGATTTAAAAGATACAAGTGACCTAAACCAGCAGAGGGGGGAAAAAAAGATGATGTGTTACAGTGACAGTGAATATATGTTTGCATGTGGGAGCAGCTGGCTAAACTGTCTAAAAAACAGCTAATGACCTGAGTAACCCCAAGTGGAAACAATTTAAAGAAAATATGTCAAGGACGTAGAGGAAGAGACAAAGTTGAGGTTTTAACCATTTACTTGCCTTCAACATGCTGAGAACTGTGAGATTCATGGGAAGTAAAATGGAAACAGGCAAAGAGAAGGAGAATCTCCTTTTCCGAAATCATGGCTGTGGGAGCATGTTCTGGACACGTGTTCTGGATGATACGAGCAGACAAGACTTTAAACTGCAACAAGTACTGCAGCAAGAGTGCTGCAGTACTTGTTTACAACAGATGTTGTAATCCTGGCTGTGAAGGGGCACCTCTGCATTCCAGATGTTGAACTGTAGGCTTTAAGTTTCCATCCATGCCGTCTACTGAGACAGAGTTCACCTGTGTTAGCTCCTGATGCTGCATGTGATGTCAGCAGAGCTGTTTCCAGGCAACAAACACAACAACCCAATAAATGATGATAATCTCTTGGGATTTCAACCACACCCCTCTCTCTGCTAAAGTTCATACTCTCCAACTATTTAGCTTAATTTTCACTCTCTTCTCCTAAGAAAGTTACACTCAACAGCATAATGTCTCCTCAGGCAATGAATCAATTATAATTCATTCAGGAAGTTTCTTTATACAGATCAAACTGTGATTTGATCAGTATAAACTAACTCACCTTTGCTATAACATCAAGGTCTGTAAAGGTTTCATGTCCAGGCAGGTGTGAATGTTGAAAACCGTGTTAGAATGAGTTTCATAAAGAATGAAAAGATCTTTACTTTTACTTTGACTCACTGCAGGTGGTATGAAACGAAGATTTGTCCCGCTTTCTCATCTTCATCTCTTTTGTCAATATTCACTTCTTTCATTTAAGACAAATTCAAACAAAAAGTTGAGCACGTCATCTGTTGCCATTTTGTAACATTGTCCTTGTTTCTCACAACACAAGAAGCCCTAGCATCATACTTTGTTGCATTCACAGTCCCTGAAGCGTAAATTACTTTTGCCAAGAGACATCACAGAACCAGGTTTGTGAACTTGTTTCTGACAGAATTGTTCCAATACCAATATTAGAAATACTTGCAGATACTGCCAATCAGTGTAGGTGACAATTTGCATTTTGGCACGATGTAATACCTATCATTTTTACAAACAGGACAACTCTTCTTTGTTGCTCTGAAAGCCGGAGCAGGAAGCTACTTGGGAATTCTTGAGTTCTTTTTAGCACATGATTTGTTAGACTTAGCTAGCAATATCCAGCATTACCATCATTTTAACCACATTGTTTTAATTTAGGCTGGAAAATCCTATCAGGAAAGCTGCTACATGCTCCTCATCAAGGCTGCAGTTTCCTGAACAATGATGAGAGAATCTGTAGAATTCCACGTCCTCGATGACCAGACCCTGTTGGTTGTTGAAAATGAGATTTCACTATATGATTAAATATCTAGAGCCGTGATACAGCTTCCCAGGTTGGGAATGCAATTGTCATTGCTCCTTATTTAATAGATATCTAATAGATATAATAATATGTATCTAATGTTAATTAAAGTAGGTAATGTGTTGTTCAAAAACATAATAATAACAAACACTGGTATTGCAATAGTACTCAGTATCAGGTGACACACAACAGAACAGAGTACAGAGTACCCAGAAAAGATCAGTTACACTAATTAAATGCAAGAATCATTTGTTTTCTTCATTTCCATCGTCTATAGCATTCTAACTTTTTCTGATTTGTTTAGAGCGGAGGAAGTGGTATCTGCTGACCTGCTGTATCTACTATTGAACAGTCTGATGCCAACAATAAGCCGCTGCCTCATTATCTGTGTGCCTGCCAGGACGAGCCTCACACTGATACACAACCTCTGTGCCATTCAACCTATTCAGAAACACTGAAGTGGCAGTCTGCCACGTGGCTGTGTGTGGAAATTCACACACAAGGACACACACTGATCGAATCCTCTGGAGTGGGCTGGATGACAGCTGATGTCTTTTGATAGCGTGTGTTTACCAGGGACTGGCGTTGTGCAGCAGTGTAGCACCCTCCCATCCAGAATGCTGAGCCCGCTAAAATCTATTCACCTCAAAACAACACAACCAAAGCAGGTGGCCAGTCAGTGGACAGTTCTGGATATTAAAACGATAGAGCATCTATTGCATCTCTTTGAGCATCTAGTCTTTCAGCACATGTGATCGGGGAGAGTGAGAGGGCTTCCTTTGACAGGTGTCAATAAAAACTATGTGGTTTTAGGACCATTTGTTGTTAAAGTCTCTGTGGCAAGTAGACATAAGTAGGCATAAAAATGAGATTTTTTTCCCTTCTTCACACATAAACCCCAAATAAACCTTGTGGTGCGTAAGTAATCTGTCATAAAGAGATTTAAACAAATGCTGAAGAAATTATTCACTTCAAGACTTTCTGCTGTTTTATGAGAACCAAATCCTACCCAATAATCTTTGTGGTCTTATAACATTTCTCTCTTAATGACTTAAAAAACAAATATATGTTTGGAAATTGCTTGTTTTGGTTAACCAACACCCCCCCAAAAAAGATGCAGTTCACCATTACATAAGGCAGAAAAACAGTAATTTATAGCTCCTTAGAAACATGAACATTTGAGATCTAATTCATCTGTCTTTCCTTTAAAACATCAATATAATGACTGGACTCTTAGGAGAACGGCCCATTTTTACAATGACGTTCTTTCAGATGAGGCAGCACGGATCGGCTACAGCCAACTGGATAAATGAACACATCTGGCATGTTGAATCAAGAGCCTAAAGATGCCAAACTGCTGAAATGTTTGGTGGCGCCACTCTGTCGCCCTCAGACAAATAAACGACACAATCGGGACATACAAATGGATGCTTAAGAGTACAGCTGTTTCCACACTATTCTTTCTGGTATTGATTCTGACACCTGGCCTGTGGATATTAGCTGATAGAGAGTACCTATCAGATACCATACCAGATTGTATTCATTCCTAACCTTGCTGACCTTTAGAGCAATGAAAAAGGAATGGATTCGGTTTATAACCTGGTATGATCAGCTCCATAAATATATACTCACCTATCTTGATACCCTTATTTTCAGCAGAACCTGCATGTATTTTCAATGCTGGTAGTGAATCTGAACAACTCTAATTGAAAGTGTGCGAGCATATTGTTCTGAAAGTTAACAGACCAAACTATGATTCATCATGATGCATTTAAAAAAAAAGAAAAAAAACTGAAGTACTTTTGCTTTGGATATCAGTGGTTTTAATATTACAGCCGTTTAGGGAAATCATCTCTGACAGCAGCTATGAAGAAATGTCCAATGATTTTATTTTTACATCAATTTTTTGTTAGCTCTATTATGAAGGAACTGGAAGATTACTTATTTTCCAATGAGTCTGACTTTAACCATTATTCAATAATTATACTAACTTATACACTAAATGAACAAAAAAAAACTTTCAACAGCTCTCACTTGCTGCTGTTAGCTGTATTCAACATTATTACTGGAAACTTCCATGTTTAAAGGCAATGAAATCATCATCCACCCAAATCAGCATGATGGTACGTGCAGTAAAGTCTGCAGATGTGCTGAATGTGGCAGCACATGCCCATCATTCTTTTTAAGTCAGTCATCTTGCACACCGCTGTACTTTCACAGTTTATATCCTTTGTACGGTAAAATCTGCCCACTGACTAAATGTGCAACGAGAAACGCTTACTGACATAAGTTGAAATATTTAACATGATGTGGAATGATAAAATGTCAGCGTCTTTAACAGATGACTTATAAAGAAAGTTACAAGAAGGATTGTTGCTGAGTGGAGGGGAAAAGCCTGGGCGGGTTTGTGTAAATGTCTGGAAACACCCATTTTTGGCTCATCCGTTGATCTACGTATTTTAAATCTACCTCAGTCTTCTCATTTTCACTCGGTTACATTCCAGGATCTCTCCTGTCTGGAAAACACACAAACATTCCTCAAGGGAATGTAATCATTTTTCTGTCTCCTTTCATCCTGTCTCCTTGTTTCATTGCATAACTAAAGTCATGCATGTCTCTCCTTTCCTTTTTTCAAGCATGCACGTTACATATGAAAGACTACTACTGTGTCACACAGGCAAATACACACATTGGGTGGAACTGCTAATTTTTCATGAACATTTCCACAGTGATGAGAGCAACACGGATGAGCTGGTAGCGAGCCAGAGCTGTGTTGTCATGGATACAGAGATCTGTTTAGGTGAAAGAGGCTTTTCCCTTAGAGGACCCCAGAGGTGTCCAAAGATATGCCGCACCCTCAAAACTCGACTCAGTCCTAATGGTTTGCATATGAGCTCTTGCATAACTGATCGCTCACACGGGATCACATCATGAGTGCATAAATATCATCACTTCAAAGAATGTGAAATTTGAACATTCTTTTAGGGGAAGCACAACTCAGGATACAGTTCTAAAGTTTTTTCGAGGGATCGAGGGGAATGGTTTTCCTTTACTGGGCGTGTTGCTGACGCATTTGTGAATCATCTCATGGGACACCCCTTACTGGGCCTGGCTTGGAATATTCTGCATAGGAATTTGGCAAAATTTTGCCAATAATATTAGTGTGCCAATCTTCAAACATGTATGAACTAACGATTAACAATGTAAGAAGAAATGAAATGATCCCATGATTAAATAAAGATTAAAAGGGTGGAAAGCTAAACAAAGTTAAATGTGGCTTGCACAAAGGTCAGAATAAAGTTCTGAATCTCACTTATAATAATATTTGAAGTTATTTTTATCTAAAGTCCTTCTACAAATTTAGGAACAGCTGCACAACTTTAAGACCAAACACAATAACCTTGGATTCTTAGGATAAGAGGCATTTGAGAAAACTTTGAACAACAAAACCATCTGTAACCACCAGGAAAGAATGTAATCCAAAAAACTAGACTGAAATGACTTTACCCATTAAATAATATCTAAATATACTATGTGTGTCCTTGTATGCTTCACATCATTATTTACAGTCTCTTGTCATATCAGCACCATTTCCTCACCAATTTAAAAAAAACATTACTGTCCCGGTGTTTTTATGCTCCTTCAGCCAGGTCTCGCTGTGATGCTTACAGAGACTAAAACGGACGCTGCCATTTTATTTCATGCCTAAAAAACACCTTTTCTCTGAGGTGTTGGCCGATTATTTATCAGGATAAAGGGATTTTCTTGTGCTACATCAGAGTATTTCAAATCATGAAGCTTTGCTCTGTTTGACACTTTGTGCCGCAGCTGCAAAGCATCGAGCCTTTGACAATGACAACCAGTGATGACAAAAACACTGATAGTGAACTGTTCATTTTATTTTTTAAATGCATTCCATATTCACATATTTGTGTGGAAAAATATTCCACACAAACGTCTCATGTTTCCTTGTCACTAAGTACTGATATATGACCTCGTTACTAGCGTTCAATAATTCAGTGTGAAGGATGCTTGCAAGTATACAAAATCTTGACTAGACACTAAACACAAAACCAGGGCAAAAGAAGGGAAAGAAAAGTCACACTTGATTAGCGGTCCTAATAGCGAGGAAGCACTTTTGGGTCTCCTCTAAAGAGTAGAAAAGTACAACTTCATGCGCAGCTTTAGTAAACAAGAGGAGTCACTAAACCTTTCATTTGCAGGTGAAGATTACTGGTTTGTTCCCTGCAATAAAAGGGGAAATAGCTACACTTTGGCTAAGTGTCAGTGCCAAAGTTGTTAACTACTAACACTGCAGCAATAGAGTAAAAGCAAAGTAGCAATAATCCCTGCAGACTGCAGTGTGGATGGTTTGAACATGTGCTTACTGCAGGTCTGATCAGTAAATCGAAAATGATTCCTCAGTGCAATTTTTATTTAGAAGTTGTTTTTCCGTGCTTATCTTGCACTGTACATGTGTGGATCACTTTCTCCTAAATTCAAACTGCGAAAAACATCTCTTTTCCTTGCATGTGGGAGTACAGATAAGAAAAAACAACCAGTAAATCCACTGCTTAATAATAAGTTTATGTGCAAAAGCAAACAAAACTGTATCCCTTTCAGATGCAGCTTTCTCTTTGTTTCTTTTTTGCTGGTAAAAGCATCTTCATCAGCTTGCTGCAAGTGCTCGAGTCTCATGAAAAGGCACACAAGTCTTATTGTAAATAACTTCAACACACAGTTGTGAACTTAAACTAACAATTCTGCAAGTCATTTTGCATCATTAGATAAGATGTTAACCAAAATACTTTAAGCTGATATGCCTCACAGCAAAATTGGGACCTGCTTTTCATTCAGGAAGCCATGATACCATATTAGATATCTATATTCTATATACGCGAGCTTTTAATTTTGTGTCACCTTTTTTTTTTCTTTGAAGGCAGATTTATATTTTAGCACCAGTATCTAATTTCCAGTAAACAAATTAGTTTCAGTTCAGTTTTGGCATTACTGTGTACCATTCTCACCAAACACTTAGCTTGATTTTCCAGTTTATAGTAGTTTTAGAAATATTTGAATCCATGCTAGTATTCTTTTTTTTTTAAGGATTAACAGGAACTGTTTTTTTTAACAATTTTCACCCAACAGTGGTAACTATTTCATAGCTTTCACTGCTTTAATACAATTGCAATTAAAATAACCAAGGAATGGAGAACACCTCGATTTAATGCAAATCATCAGTAACCATACTGTACCTCACACTGAAACTAAACTCAAAAATATATATTACAGTGTTATTTAGTTCATGTGTGCACAAATCTATCACCTTTTGGGTGAAACTTCCCACTATGTCAACAATTTAGAGGGGAGAGAGGGGGAAAAAAGCTTGGTTAGACAGGGGCAAGCTCAGTCAAATGTTTATAGTTAGTCAAGTGTCAGAAACACAGCCGTGTCCCTGTCTCACGTGGTGGAACAACTGACAGACCAGGCCACAGGTGACACACAGCGGGGCGATTATTTGGTCTGCAGCACTTGTGCCCTCTGTCATCACACATCCAGCTCATGCACAGTTAACCTAATAAGTTAGGTTTCCACACGCTGACAGTGCCTGCACTGAGGATGAATAATGTTCAAAACACACCCAAAAAACTGCCATGTCCACCCGTGACAGGATAGTGTTTGTTCAGTGAGTCCAGCAGAGAATAAAGTAGAGCATTATTACTCCTGAGTCTACCAAAGGCATGTAAACGCAACACTCTCTGTTATTGTAAACTTGTAGATCCTTCATCTTATGAGGGTCGTTTTCTGATTTCACTCCCGCAAAAAAAATAATAAAAGGATTTTCGTTTTCTGCGTGTTTCCTTACCTATAAACAAGCGTGTCCTGTTGAAACGGGAAGATCGGTCCGTTAGGTCCAGTCAGACCAGCTATCCAACTTCTTCGGCTTGATGATGTGGTGTGGTGGCGGCTGAGGAGCCGTTTCTCTCCGCGACGCAACTTTTTGAGCAGTTACACGTCCCACACCTTTAAATGTGTGCGTGGGGTCATGAGTTCCCGCAAGGACCGCGTTATTTCTGGTGTGGGTGTCGATCAAGCGCTGCGGTGGTCCCGGCTGACTGTAGGACTCGGTACAATCAGCTGTCATCACGTTAGACACGGGAGCAGCCGAGCCGAGCCGTGCTGCGCCTCTCCATGACTACACACAACATCACCACCCACTTTTCTCGAGGACATGCGGGGCTGGCCTCGCACATGCCTGACGGAAAACACCTAAACGTGGTAGCCCCACATGTGGTAGACCTTGCAAACCGTCTGAAAGTCAAAAATAAATGTTTAAAAAAGAGAGAAAATGTAAGAGTGTGCATAAACCAGCCATATTTTACCTTTGTTTTCAACAGTTTACATAGGTATTACTGAATTGTCTGTGACACTTTTTGGGACAAAATGACACCGGAAAGCAGTACAAAAGCACCCTTTTCCATCAAGGCTGAGTTACAAACAAACACCTGCTATTTAACTATCGGATTGATGCCGAAGTGGAAATAAGAAAAGTTGTAGTTTATTGATTGCCCACTGAGTCTGACCCCAAATGCGAGTCAATCCCATAGGCTGTAAAATGACTGGTTAGCGATTAATCGTTGGTGACGTCATCCATAGGTTTTCAGAAAAGTGGCGTAAATAAACTTGGGAACCCGACTGGAACATATGTACCTAAAGTCAATCAAAGTTAGCCGTGTCTACCAGCTTCTTCATCTTATCTATGCTGGGATGTGGGGGACAAATGCTTTCAGCAAAATATCTTCTTTCAAATGTCTTTTTGATGGTGAAATAAGTAATAACTGTACCGTGTAGCCAAAGCTGGGTTTGTACAAACTGAGGGTTGCTTTGCTAAACTTTGTAGCATGAGGATGACTAAGGAGGAAGTGATCATGGCTAGCCATTGGCTAAACTGCCTGTCAATCAAAAATCTATGCCGCTATATTATAGATAAATTCATCTGACTGGTACAATAAAATGATTTTTTTAAATCAAACTAGTTTCCACAGCATTTTCATCCTCTCAACTTGCAACATTGCGCTGCACAGCTGGAGGAAAAAAAGTCTTTAAAACCACTCTTTAGAAAATCTGAGTGCTATCATGAAGGGTTTGTCCAGTAATCATACAGTCCATCGTCCAAAATCACATATGATGTCCAACATAACATGGTTGTAATATGTAGTGAGAATTGTGATACCTTATACTGCTTGTGTGTCCCAAACAAATAACCATTTGAAAGTCAATTCTGATTTTCATAAATAATATAAGACACACAATGGTGTACATGAAACCCAAAACTACCATTACAAGATGCAAAATGATGATAAAGACAAACCAACAAACACGATAAGCATGAAAATAGATAACACTGACCATATGGGACACACTAGAGGTGCAAAATAACAAACGGTGAGTAAATATGACACAAAGAAATGTGAAACAACCAAAACGAAATGCAAAAGAAAAAGACCAAAATGTGAAGTTTTTCCTGCCCAGTATATATAAAAATATTAAATACTGTATCCAGAGTATTGCTGAAGATGAAAAAATGACCATACATTTCATATACATTTTGTATGATGTTGTTTTGTGTATCTTTCAATGTGAGTAGGGCTAATTGGGACTACGTGTCTGAAGGCTTTCATTATCTTTTTCCTCTTATGTTTTTGAATGCTGTGATAGTTTAAAAAGAGTTAAAGTTCTTCTTTTATGAAGTAGTGATGAATTCCTGGGTAAGGATATCCACAAAGGGAAAGTTTGAACAAAAAAAAAGTATTGTTATCTCTTCATATTTGTAAAACATACAATGTTCAAGATGGATCAGACTTTTGGTACACGATTTGAAGGTGTAATATATATTTTTTGCTTAGTTTCAGGGTAAGCGGTCTTCTGTAACTGATGCAGTCAGCATTTCCATGAAACATGTACAGCAACACTGCATATTATTTCCTTTTACTAAAAATAGCCACAAAAATGCATTAATTTGTTGCCAGTGGACTCAAAATGAGAAAAGAATAAATACTTCTCTCGAGGCAGAATCGACCAAAATCAACATGAATATTTCCTCATTTATTACCTCATTCCTCTCCATGTCAGCACGTGTTTTGCTCTGTCTACTACCATCCTGAACAAAAAATGTTCACCGCATTTTCAGGAAGTAACATCATCTGTAAGCCAATCTTGTGATTTCTTCATCTTTATTTCATGTCATCATAGTTCATTTAAGAAGTGTCGAGATTTGTTTCTTCTTGTCTGTTAAATTAGTTCTTTTGTGAAATGACAGCTGTTTATGATGAATTGGGACTTATTTCATTTTCCTGTACGTGACATGTCAGGAAGAAAATCAAAACCTCGTCAAAGTTCAAGTTTCCTCAAACAATAAAGGTTTCTGACACTCAGAAGAGTTAAATTTTGTTGTCGGCATTCTGTTTATAGCTGTCCCCTCAAACCCTATCATTTAAACTCATTGAGGAAAGTAAATCATTTTTATGAAACTAAATCATAGCTGCTGGATAAGGAATTATATGTTGAGCAACCTCTTTCTGAGCAGTGGTCTTTGTGTGTGTTGGTATGACACCCTTAGACCAGTTTTTGCTGCGTCTGCTATAATGACAGCTTCCTCATATGTGATCTTGTATGTGCAGAACAATAGGAGGAAACAAATGTAGCCAGAGGCTTTTGCCTTTGAGAACAGCCAAGGAAAAGGAAAAAGATATGAGAGGTCACACAAACACATGAAAGCAGACTCATACAGTTGCACATACAGACTCAAATGCCACACAGCATAGTTCAAGACACAGAGTATTAATAAAGTAATTCTGTGAAAAAACCATTACGGTGAACTTCCTTTTTCTGTATAGTTCTGTTTTTTCTTTTAATACTACTATCTTTGTGATGTGTTAACCAGAATAGGAATAGACCTGCTGCGGCACAGTCATCTTGTCCATCATCTGTGTTTGGCATCATTAAATGCTAATATACTACTCATGGCAAACAAATACTCATTACTACAAAAAAGATATTTTGGGTTGAAACAAAATCCCCAAACTGTGCATGCAATGTTATAGTTTGTGTAAAAATGTTTAATGAACATGGACAACATGTTTGGGGTTTTCACTTTTACATTTATATGTGTGTGTGTGTGTGTGTGTGTGTGTGTGTGTGTGTGTGTGTGTGTGTGTGTGTGTGTATTTATATACATGTACATATGTATACACACACGCACACATAGATAGATAGATAGATAGATAGATAGATAGATAGATAGATAGATAGATAGATAGATAGATAGATAGATA
>JAOWBL010029601.1:0-30143 GCA_028564865.1 Zenarchopterus dispar
TCTAGTTTAAACGTATTAATCGATTAATCTCGTTTGCATTGACTTCTCTAGCTAGCGTCTTCCAGCATATTCAAATTCAAAAAAAAAAAAAAAAAAAAAAAAACTGAAATTTTTCATAATGTTGCTCCACATTTAAATGCTACATAATAAAGGCAACAGCCAAAATGTTAATAATTTAGATTAAATTATTATGATTTTCACTCTCTTATTTGGAATTTGCATGCTGGTGTACAATTAAATATTATTTCTGCCTGGGTAGGGAATTCAAATAAGATTTTTATCCTTTGTAACAAATAACAGTTTCTTTCACTTATATGTGTTATTTTGATACATTTGGACTTACGAAAATGTTTACTCAAGAGAGAACTTAAAAATTCAAGCTTGATGCCTTTAGACTCTTCCACAGGGTGAGGAATACTGGTAATTAATTCAACAATGCCATTTTTATCAGTATCAACCAATATGCAAATCGGAAAAAGTTGGAACGGTGCACTTCTCATGATTGTACACAAAGTTAAAAGAAGGCAAAAAGTTGTTTAAATAACATATTAAACTAATTTCTAGCAGATGCACTTATTACATAATAGGGCTGGATCTTAGTTTCTCTTAAAGTGCAGCCCAATAAGAAATAGACAATATGACTTGAATAATTTCGATTACCAAATTATAGTAATGTTAAAAAATTTAAAAACAAAGATAAATACTGAAAAAACAATATCTGAATGAGTGTCTTTCAGTGATGAATGCATCCAAAAGCGAGCTGAGAAACGTGACTGTTACAGGTTAAACAGCTTATTTCATAGGAGGGGGATTTGGACGCCTCTGCTAGAGTGGAATATTAGCCGGATTATCTGGCAACACTGTCATTGAGGTAAATAATGTTAGAATCCTATTTGTACAGACCTCTACGCTTCCTGTCCAAAATCACCCATTTTCTCTCCATTTACTCGTGCCTCATCCTACAATTAGATCACTTTACATTCTCACACATAAAAAGTCCTTTTCGTGTGTAGCACTAATGTGAATTTGTGAGTGTTCCTTTAGATGTGGGTGTTCCTCTACACACGCTCCATTAGCAGTACAGGCCTCTCTGCTCCCACGGGCCCCTATGCGCACAACTCAAACACACAGTGGTGAAAGCCTGAATACCAATCCTGAAAGTGTTACCACTGCTTCGGGTATGTTTGTGTGTCTTTGCACATCTGTATGCATGTAGGATGAGCTGTTTGGTGTCAGAGTTCGAGACTGAGATCAAATCGAGTATGTGCGATCAAGTGTGACGATGCGTGCCGTGAGGCCATTATGATTGTATGCGTCCATTTTTATGGACACAGTCTGATATTACTAAATATTGACAATGAATCATCTACTCCAGTAGTCATGGGTTGGTTCGATAAGGTGGATTAGTCTCACCAGGAAGAATTAAATACATGGACACACAAATACACAATAACCTTATTTTTATGTCAATAGTCTTTCTAGTACTATTATAAGTGAGTCCTTGAGCAATGCACTAATGACCACTATAATTAACTTTACATATAATACAGCTGATTTATACCTTACAGGAATGATCTCTCTTCTAGCTAGAGCCCCATAATACAGCAGAGCAACAACACAGTGATTAGCTACTGCTGTACACTCAGGTAACAGAGTGGGAGAGACCATTTGTAACATGTTGGGATGGAGAAACAGACAAAAAGGCAAGGGTGAAGGGCCTAACAATGGGATGTTCTTTTTTTCTCTCTCTCTCTCAGTAAAGCTACTTAAGAAAAAGATTTGCTCCACTGCTAAAGGACAATCACACAAACAGTTTTTATTAAGCCCACTCCGTGTATGTACAAGAGGTGGCAATCGATTAATGCAGGCAAGCTCTGTCACAATGCCCAGTCATTGCCCTGGTCCTCGCACACACAAATGCACAGTATCGTTTTGTCTGGTGTTCATACATGACTGAGTGAGAACAAAAGTTGTTTTGTCATGGTGCATAAACATGAATATGAGGAACACAGGAATATCAGCAAACAAATACCAGTAAATAAAAGGGGAGGCTGGAACCCTTGAGCCATTTTGCAAGAGCTGGGTGAGACCGCTATCAGCCGTGACACAGATGCTGCAGCCTTTAGGAAGTTTGATGTTGACAGTTAGCCTATTTTAATTCCCCATTTCAGCAGTTTAATGATCACCATACACATTCTTACAGAAACGCTGCCAGCAGCTCGTAGCCATCTGAAACCATATCTGATTTCATTAAGTGTGTAGGTGTGAATGTGTGTAAGGCTACATTCACACTGATATGATCTCATTTCAAAAACTGAGCTTCAAAAAAAAAAAAAAAAAGGATCTGCATCTCATTAAGTGTTTGGGAACATACAGAATAAGGAAAATGTTTCTTTAGCCATAGAAGGAAGTCTGAAAAGACATATATGATCATTTACATACAAATGGCATGCACATTCTTGTAAATGAGGGTTGGGGAGGAGTGCTGGGTAAGGAGGAGTGGCAAAAAGTATCTGATATTTTTATGCAATCAAACAAAATGGAATGAAAATGTGATAATAAAATAATCTCAAAACTACCCAAGAATATTATTTCAGGTGGGTTTTTCGTTCTTCATTTCTGCTCTTAATTTCAGCCACATGACACAACACACAAATGCCAAAGTTCTTAAATTGAGACATGGTCAGAAGCATTTACAAAAGTCTTTGTTGTATGGGTTTTAAAATGCTGGAGTAAGCAGAATAATAGGTGCAAACTTTGCAAAAGTTTGCTTTAAACCATGATTGTAGATATACTGTAAATTTGTAGAGATACTGACAATGTTGATAAGATAATCTTTATTATTGTCACTGCATATCTTACGAAACAGAAGGACATCTGAGATTTTGTTCATAGAAAACTATACACTTGTACTATAGTGGGGGAAAAAAGTGTGGTATTGAAAAATGCATTGATTGTCCATCCTTAAGTGTAAATTGTACATACCTTTTTGAAAAGCAAGGAGTCATCCATCTGCTCCGCATAGACCGAGGTGAGTCTGTACTGGTTCTCGGTAGTTATATCTATCTGGTAGCCAGTCAGGACATAGCAGACGGTACGAAACTCTTGAATTTTCTTCTGGAACACCTCCTTCAACCTCTGGTTCCTCAGCTCTGCGCTCTCCATCTGCTTACGTAAATCTGCAATACAAACACAAAATGTGGGAGAATGCATCTGTCAAAATATTTTGATGTGAGAATTAGTAAGTATGACAATAAGTATGACTGGTAAATGTAATTTTGTAACAGAACTCTTAATACACAGGCTCAACTAACACATTCTACATTTGTTATTCTGTAAAGCACAGAGACACGCTAGACGACTTCTCTACGGAGCTCCACAGCTTCACAACCCAACTCACTAGGCTCATGCAGCATAGATGGACAGCTCCATATCAAATATAGTTTCCCTCCAGCAGTCCATCTGTTCTTTTGAGTCAACAACATACTATAATGCACAGAGTGAATCCCTGACTAAAGCAGTCAGCCTCATGCATTCGCTTAGACCAGAGATAGTCATGGCGAGGAGAAACCGGATTATGTTTCACTTTAATTGGTTGAAAATCAATTTTTAATAATTGGACTAATTTGGGGACTTCATTTAGAAAGTCACTATAATGATTCTGTAAGAAAAAAAAATGCTGATATGAAGGCAATCATGTTCAATGGTGTATTTCATGAAAAAAAGTTAAAATGCATATAGTACGTGAAGGAACATAAACTCAGATCAGGAATGGTGAAATGAGTTTATAGAGCAGTGCCAACACATAGAGCATAACATTTACTTTTTGTGGTTTTTAATGGTTATGTTCACATATAATTCCCCTGGACTGTGTTCCAGCTTTTTATGATAAGCACAACTTTTTTCGTCATTTTAATGTCTGAAAAAGGTTAAAGCCATTTCCAACCCAGTGTCAACTTCTTTTTTTCCTACAGTTGAACTTTAAAAAAATATATGTGGGCAGTTTTTAACACCATCAAGCTGTTTTTCTGAAGGAGGATTTTTTTTCTCTGTGCTGACTGAAACGTCTGATTTTAAGAGACAGATTGTAGCATCTAGTGTGTCAATATTAAAAATGACATTTAAAATAAAATATAAAATACCTTGTATAAGATGAGAAATAAGGCATATTTGCATAATCTTGTACAGCATGTATCCTCATCTCGAATCAAATGTGGAGCCTACCTTTAACAGTGAGGACAATATGTGACGGAAGGATCTTGTTGATTCTTAAAAAGGTCAAAATCATTATAGCTCTTTCACAGCTTAATTTATCACTCGCCGATAAATTCAACTGTCGTTAATGTCCAATGTTGGAAGCCCACACCTCCACTGCTTTGACTGAATCATTTCCACCCATTATTACAGTATTCTCTTCATACATCTTAGTCTCTTAAGATTTGATTCAATCCTTCAGTTTTAAGATGTGAACAGCTAAAAAGCATAAATTTAAGAGCGAGAGTGTGAATCGATTTACTTACTAGGGCTTCCCTCAAGTGTCAGTCAGTACTGAAATAATATTTCAAGATTTCAGGACAAAAATGTCTTGTTATAACAGGCATCCAACTGTCCTGAAATTTTCTATCATTTTCAGGCCATGGCAACATTCAAATGTAATGTGCAAACACTGTAGATATATTTTAGGACCGTTTCGAAGAGTGCGTGAGGATGAACTGCCAGGCCGGTCTCTTCATTAGGTGACAGCAGAGCTTCCCTTTCCTCAGATATGACAAAGAGGGAAGAACTCTGAATGAATTGCAGTCAGTGATTGCACAGGCCAGGTACTCTGAAGAAGCTATGAAAACCTGCATACATTTAGCCCATATTCAGTAAAACAAAGAAAGCCTTTATTAAAGCATCCCTAAAAGGACAAAACCTCACCAAACCCTGGAACAGCATGGACTTTTTGCCTCCCTCCACAGAGATGATCTAAATCAAATATCCAGTGATCATAGAGCAAAATCTTTTTGCTCTATGATGATGGAATTGTAAAGACAGAAGGAAAATTTGTACCGTCACTTGCAGACCTTGGGCCTTTCAGAACCTTGAATCCGCTCATCATATAAATTGACACCTCAAAACATTTAAATAAAATTGTGGGGTAACTTAAGATTTATTTTTAGTAATGTCTTAAACATTATAAAACTATTTAAATAAAAACATACAAATAAAATTTATATTATTCATCAAATCAATCATTCATTACTGAATGATCTATTCCAAATTCTTGCATGTGTTTTTGTGTTTCTAGTTTAAATGTTGACTACCATATGACAGGCAGAACCTGAAAACAACATTAAGTTGTTTAGATTTTGTTTATGGAAACAGTTAGCAAATATATGTCAAAACATTTCATTATGTGTTCTATATCACAATTTACTAGTTACTGTACCATTTCTATTCTTATTTCGAGTAAATGAATCTACATCTATGATTGTACATTTAACAGCCAAATATGTAAAAATATGTCTCAGTATTCATACAATGTATGTGATGCTTAATCCATTAATTCCTATCACTTTTTAAAACATGTTTGGGAAAGAGGATGGATGGAAATTATGTCAATCTGATCATATTAATGAAGCAAGGGAGATCAGTGCCGTAGCAGAGTTCCAACTAAACCACTCTCTGTATCCTTCTGCTTTCTGCGTCCCACTTGCGTCTCCTGTTTACACAACTTCCGGCGTGGTATCCAAAACTAGTTTACCTTCAGTAGTGTTCTTCAGAACAAAAGCTCAACTGCTATTCCCACCTGGCTGATCCATGGACGGCAACTAGGAAAATTATTAAAAAAGCCACAAAACTCTCCCATTCTGCTAAATATTTTGGGTTTATGTTTAGAAAATTTCCAAACTCTAGTTAGACTTTGGCAAACTCACAATCATCTGCTAGGTTCAGCTAGAATTCTAATTAATTACTTTTTCTTCTTTGTGCCAAAATTTAATAACCCAGGGTCCATGAAAGAAGGAAAATCATATTAGGTCTGGAGAACAGATCCACTGTTTAGACATATTTTAATTTATACAGCTAACCATCCTTGGTTCAAATAACATGAATATACATTAATGTTTAATAGACAATACAAGTGCATGCCTGTTCACTGAATCTTACCCAGCACTTCTTTAGATGGTGGTAAACTGAGGCTGAGGCTTGGGGTGAGCATACTAGAGTCATCTTGTGAGTGCAACGCTGCGCCACCTTCCTGCAAGGAACGTACAAGTTCCCTGAGACGTGTCACTTCCTCTTGAAGAGCCTCCGTTTCCTGCTGGCGCTGTTGCTTGGCAACAGTAGTGGGGTTCATTTTAAAGTGGAGAACACGGGTCTTAACGGGATCATAGTCACCCTGAAACAAAAAGAAAGACATATGGGCAGCCATTAAAGAAGCACTTTTTTGTTTTTCAGATCTTATGTCCATATCACAGGCAAACGCCTTAAAACTCAATTTTAGGTCTCAGAAGGAAGACCTTCTGAGACCTGATTAGAAATTTCAATCTGGTTATAATTGTTCATCTCTATTCAGCGTTTCATGTATTTTCATGTCATATATAATGTTTTACTTTATTTAAAGTACCACTTATAAGATGTCAATAACCACTAATGGTATCGATATTAACATCACTACAATTCTTATGATACCCATTCTTACTCAAGGAACATTTAAAATAAATTTTAAAAAATTAGTGCTCTCAGTGGTTAGCACTGTCTCTTCACAGCAAGAAGGTTCCTGGTTTGACTCCCGGCAGGAGTCTCTGTGTGGAGTTTGCATGTTCTCCCCATGCTTGTGTGGGTTTTCTCCAGGTACTCCTGTTTCCTCCCACAGTCCAAAAACATGTATATGAGGTTGATTGAGAACTCTAAATTGCCCGTAGGTGTGAGTGTGAGTGGTTGTTCGTCTTTGTATGTGGACCTGTGATGGACTCGCTCTCAGTTTTGAAATTAAAAATGGTAGACATCACAGCTTCATCAAGCATTGCCTTTAAAACAGCTTAAACTGGGCATCAGTTTAGACTTTCTGCTTTAGTCTCTTTTTCTGGCTTTTTTTCAAATGTCTCTCTACTACCTGATCAGAGACTGAGGAGACAGTGTCAATTCCTGTCATTCGTTATGTGAGGTAGACAAGTTGTGATACTGACTGCACCAGTGCTCCACCAATAGCGAATACTGCCACACAGTGCACCATGAATGATAAAAACCCAAACAATCAATGGTCCAGTTCAGTGGCCACATTCGATTGCTTTTAATCAATAAGTTGTTTTAATCCTGATTTATTTCAGAATGAAAATACACAGGCGTCCTTTTATTTTGCCCCATATTAAATTTGAATAAACTTAAAAGCAGTGTGACACATAAATTTTACATTTATCAATTCATTTTGATTATGTATGTTCTAACATTTTACTAGTATTATACTGCATTTATTATTTATTAGTGGGTAGTTTGGCACATATCAGGTTTTATTCCAAATGTACCACCTATTTCTAACCCTTGTTAAAAGTCCCGGTAAATGCCCTGGGTGGGTCAGACTTCGCTTTTACAGGGAAATGTACTCTTAAAGGGAGTGCCTCTGCTATGAGGGAAGAAGTTTGTTCTTCCACATTATTTAGACGGAAGATAAATGACAATCTTAAAACCACAGGGATGCAGGGTCAGGTGAGACAGACTTCTATATAGAGTCAACACGGTTTGGTCCACTTGGTACTATTATATTTCCTGCTAAAATATTTCTGGCTCCTAGCTTTTCGTCTGCATTTTAAAACTGGATCCAAAGTGTGCTTTAATACTCATAAAGGTAACTGTTCATTATTTTTCCATTACAGCACAGATAAGAGCTGCTCCATTCCAGCTGCAGTGTGTGAGGTGCTTGAAGAAAGCAAGCAAAGAAAAGCTTAGCAATGCACAAAAATATCTGAAAGACTTAACCGGTGTTCAGTGGTGGAATTACAGAGTGACTTTAATGTCCAGAAAGCATCAGATAAGTTTGCTTCAATCAATGTTATGAAATATGGAGCCCTTTCACATTTAAATAATAAAAAGTGAAGTTCTGCCTTTGTACCGAGTAGCTTGTTGGATTTATTAGTACAGATATAAGAATGTATATCTTTATAGAAAACATAAGATTTGGTGAGTGATGTGGAAGAATCAGAGCTGATGAGAAAGTGTGAGGCTTTAGGTAAATTTCTGCCTTAGTTCCACCTTTGGTAACATAATCCATTAACAAGTGTTTTTGTTTTTTGTTTTGTTTTTTTAAAAAAAAAACATGATTGTAAAGTCGTGCAAACCTGTTTTAAACAGCTGATTTCACTTTAACATTTTCTAACTTTGTAAGATCTGAGAAAAAGAGCAGAGTCAGTCTTAGGCTAATGCAGATAAACTGAGAGGTGCATTCACAAACAAGGCCAAACACAGCAGTCTAAGCCCCTGATTACTGGCTAAATTAAATTCCTCATGCTCTCATGCAAAGACTGCACAGCGTCTAAGCAGAAAACACAGATATATGGTTTTTTCTGGCAGAGGCCTAATTTGTATAACTTAAAAGTAACAGAGATTAAGGCTTCCCAACAGAGTTGCAGTTTTCATTGGACTGGCTTGTTTCTTTCCCCAGTAAATGTTTTTAACTTCTGCATGTGTTTAATAAAGGACTTATCCAAGAATGTTGTTACAAGAGCATGTTGTTATAAATGGTGAGAGAAAATGGAAAGGACAAAAATAGGTCAACAAACAATCACCCCCACAAAAATTATTTGCATTGAATTACAAAAAAAAAAAAAAAACTGCTTTAAGAACAACTCAAAGCAATTTTCAGTTGCTTACACCATTTCATCTTCTGCCTATTGTACCATTTTCAAGGAAAAAAAAGACAATGAATGAAAATTTTATGTAGTGAATGCATCTCGTCTCCTGTGGGAGGGAGGGTGGGGGGTTGGTATTACTGTTTTACTGACGTTATAATCACTCTGTATTTACAAAAAGAAAAAAGAGGAGGTGCAACAAAGTGGCATTAACACTAAATCATTTTTTGATACCTGAATTTGACACTTTTGCACCATCACACAGTCTTCTAAAAATATTAAAAATAAAATAAATGCATGATGTATCAAACTATGATACAAAAATAATTTATAGAGATGCTTTTTTTTAAAAGATGTAAAAGCTGTGAAAGATGTAAAGCATGTAAAGTATTTAAGCAAACAGATTCATGTTATGGGATTTCAAATGGTTGCTTTTGTCCTCACATGCATACATACAGTCAACTGCTCCACCTTTACAGTGAAGCAAGATGGAGCATCAAGCACCAAAAGCCACACATCTCCTATGGAGCAACAATAAACACCACACACTGAAGTACAGAGTTCATTTTGAGAGCAAGAGCAAGAGCAAGAGAAAAGCAAAGAAACAGTTAAGTGGAACACAGCAAGAGATCCAGTGGAAGAGGAAGGAGAGAGACAGTGTTTGGGTAAGGAGGGGGTGAAGATAGGGACTTGGGCAATTTCAGGGAACAATGTCCATTTTTAACACTGCTCACTTACTTTCTTAATATAGTGCCAACCACAGGGGGACAGATGAGTCACTGATTTAACAGGTGACACAATAAGGGTGAGCGAGTGAGTGGTGGGGGTGTAAACGACATTACTGTACACGAAGTGATAAAAGGGAAGATAAATGAAGAAAGAGGAGAGACACTGGAGAGACAAAATAAGGTTTCTAAATCTCATTATAATTGGAGTTTTACCCACTTTCTCTAAAAAATTGGCTGCATCTGTCCCATGGAAATTGTGCCATTTATGGACCTGATCACCCACATTACAAAACGCAGATTCATGCGTCACTCCAAAGTAATTGAAATTCGTTTGTTTAGTTCAGAACAAAAGTTATTGTTAAAGATAAACTAAATCAGCCACATCGAATGCCCTTGTTACTCTACACGACACACAAATGAGACTGTCAAGAGATTTTCTTTTTAACTTTGTAATCTAAACAGCGCACACTGGAGTATAGAAAAAAAATGAATGAATTTGATTAAAATTGGTTTCCCTGCTACCAGCAATCATAATTAGGGCCATTGAGTGAGAAGGCAAAATGCACCTTGGGCAGGTCGACGGGGGTCAGACTTGACGGTCTCTTCAGAAGCCCTACAGAGATTACTGAACTCCCTGGTCACTCAGAATGTAATACTGCCACCACACTCATTGTGCAGTGAGAATGTTTTGACTAGTAATGAGAAAAAGCCCTGTTTGGCCAAATCCAGGACATCGTTTCATGTAACAGTTATCAAATTTGATACACAGACGGACTAATAATCCGCAAACTTCATGATCTTTTCTGATCTGAGGACCACTAGGACTTGAAGCAGAAGAGTTTAAAAAGGCACTGGGGTAAAGCTGCAATGTCATCTTTTGATTCCCTTATGTAAAATGCATGTCAAGCTGTGCAGACGGGATAAATATCCCTAAGATATGTTAATGCACTTTAAGCCCAGAGTAAGCATGTCTGAAATCTTTCTAGTACGCTCATAGTTAAGTCTGCCATTCGTTTGTGAACACAAGAAGTTACCATTTAGCCCAAGATGTACAAATGAGTCTGACAGATCATATGTCTGTCAAAAGGTGGCATCCTAAACAGATAAACATTCTGGATTTGTAAATTAAACCCAAGTAAAAAAATAACAGAAATTATATTTTTTTCCCCAGGGGTAGATATGAGGAGATTGACAATGCCTCGGAAGCAAGAAAGCTGTAGTTTGCAGGGCTGTGAGTTGCACAGAACACTGAGCTTTAAGATATCTTATCCTGTTTATATTATCAAAGCTTGTGCATATGCGCAATGATCAGGATTGCCATGCATATTGCTTGTGGAATATAGTCCATTTCCCCTACGACAGGCTTAAAATTAGTGCCACCGAAGTGCTGAAATGACCTTTCTTGTGTCTTTCGACAGGCAATCAGGGAGCAATTATTATAGCTTATTAACATGACATGAGCCTAATGGCTTTTAGTCATTTATTGCTAAAACATATTGAATCTTGACTCACAGGCCGACACTCCTAGCAGAGGAGCAAGCGAGGCTCAAGCAGAGTTGCATCCAATCTAGGTTAAAAGCAAAAGCACCTACTTCAGATTTTTTCTTCTAGATATAAACAGAAAACCCTACCATCAGTAAGTGTTTAGTTATGAAAACACACTAACCACTAAGTAGTTTCAAGCACTATAAGAAAAGAAATATCTAATCAAGTTTATAAACTACAGATAATTGTTGCACCACAATTCAAGAATTCAAGTATTTCCAGCTTGTGTACAAAGAATGTTTTCCATGCTTTTGCACTTTTATTATTTTAACTGTTTTCATGTTGTGGTGATTCTTAACTTACAAACATGGCAAAAATTTCAAAAAGGTAAAGAAAACAAGCTCACAAGTGACATTTTAAGAGTAATGCACAGAAAAACACTACATCAAAACGTGAGGGGAAAATGAGAAAAACAGCTATGCCTATAAAAGCATGTAATTGTTAGGTCAAACTATCAATAGCTCTCAAGTACAATAATTCATGCCCTTTAATTTGAAAATAATCCCTAAACTTACAATAAGTTAATTTCTCTGGCTTTTTATTAAACAGTTGGATGGCCAATGAAAGCACACGCACAAGAGAGTTTATGGTAAATTGATGCAACTTCTTGCAATATTATTCATCTAGACACAAACGCAAATGTAACTGTGCCAAGGACACAAGATGCAGCAGCAATGCACAGGATGTTACAAAAATGCTTTTGACTTTGAGTAAAGATAGTATACTCTTGTACACAACAAAACTAAAACGATAACGTCACAAAAAGACACGCTATGTTGTCTGTAATAACAAAACTTTATGCATGAAAATGCCTCTTTAAAATATGGACTACATATGCTTACTAAAACTAAAATGTTGAAAGGTATATAAACACTAAAACGTAAAAAAGTTGGGGGTTTTTTCTTCCCTTTTTGAAAGGCTGAGGGAGGTTTGTGAAGAAACAAAACCTGGTGCTCAAACAGCTTACCTACCATGTTAAAAAAAAAAAAAAAAAAAAGTAAATACTGAACTATCAAAATAAACAGAGTCCAGCATTCTCCAAAACATAGAAAATTTGTCAGTTGTAAAATTTTAACTTGAAGAACAGACTCATTAGTTGGCATGCCAAAGAAACACTTTATAGCAGGAAAAAACAAATACAAATTTAAACTCATTTAATCATCATGTAAACTATTAAATGAAGCACTGAAAAATTGCTATATTTACAGAAAAATGTGTCAAAAGAAGAAAAAAAAAGAACAATTTTTAGTAGGGCTGCACCATACCTGTCCTTTCAGGTCCTATGGCTTTACAGATAACCAATCTTTGATAATAAGAAGATGCGTATTTGCAGTCCAGTACATTTGATGTAGTGGACTGCTGGCAGGCTGAGGGACCTCAACAAGCTGGCCAGCAACACTACATTTTTTTCTTCTACGATTCAAAGAAGTAGTCTATGCCATTGGAGAAGCAGACAACCAATGAGAGAAATGACACATCTTTGTGGACCACACAGTTACATATTCACAGAAAATAAGTTAGAAAAAAATCTGTGAAGACCCATCGATAGCAATACTAATCTATAGTGTTATTTCTGGGGCTGTGGTCAGTAATCCAGGGCTCATGGAGACACCACAGTGTTCAGCTGATAACCCACAAAGGAATTCCACTTCACCAATGGAAACCCAGAACATGGTGCCCCAGGGACAAGTTGCAAATGTTTCTTGGTTTACTGTCACAAACTATAGATAGAACTAGCCTTGAACAAGCTACCCCAGTTTAGTGTGATATGTCTAACAGAATCGTGCAATACAAGTTAAACTGGTCCACAATCCAATGGCTTTAAGATGCCTTTCTTGCCTGAGAAGAAATTCCCTGAAACCATCTTCAGAGTGGACAGATGGAAAGTAGATGGGAATAAGTCTGAACATGTTCAGACTGAACATGTATTTATAAACAGGCTAATATCTGTCCATTGGACCACAAAGAGGTTTATTTCAAGTTTGCCAATTGAAACTGCTGACTAGCTGATGATCTTTTGTTCAGAACAATCTTCAGTACGCCATGATGGAAGGAATTTCTGCTGTCTACACTAAAAAAAAAACTTAAGCCACAGCAGGCATGCTATATGCAGGGATTTACTACCCCCGTCTGTTCCCTCATTACCAAACACTTAACAGCTGATTTAAAGTTGTGTTTTTTCTTTTCTTTTTTAAACCAACAAAGTAATTCAATTACTGGTAATCTGATATCTTGCTGAACTGCTCAGTCCAAGACAGCAGTCTCATTAGACTAGTATTCTGAGAAGCGGAATTGGGCATAAACGATAAATTAGGCCACCGCGATCTGATGTGCAAATTAGCAGAATTTAAAAAAACAAAACAAAAGCCAAAAAATAAAAAATAAAATAAAACTTTTTCACTTCCTTTATCCATTTAGTTCAGTATGTCATTCACGTATATTCATTCACCATTTTATTTCTCCTTTCAAATGCCTCTCTATTCAGCCCCTCATCTGTTCAGCCGGTCTGGGGTGTAGAAGTCTCTTGTAGTGCATTTGACCGTTAAGGACTCATAAAAATTAGCTCTAAAGCGCTGGCCTGGTCTATTGACTGTGTAACCTTGAATCCTGCGCAGAAACACACACTCCTACATACGCTTGGCTGTCCATTGCCTTAAAGGTAGTGGTGATGCTTGAAAAGACAGATTTCACTCCACAGCTAAATTGAACCAACGTTCTTCCTCACACACATTTCATTAAAGTGTGCTGGTAGGCTAAGTTTGGCACAGCGTGACTCAAGGGAGTTAGAGAACCTGACTGAGATGAAAACACACACACCAATGCACATACTCTATAGAGAAAGCCAATTTAAAAAAGGCTAAGTCATGAGTTATAACTAAGGGATGCTGTTAGCAAACTTTGCAAGATGAAAATCATTGGACTGGATGCAGAGTCGAATGTATATTTGTTTGTGCATGTGAGCATGCTCAGTACCAAGCAGGAATTATTTAAATAGACATTTAAATTTAATTTAATTTTTCCCACACATTTTGTAGTATTTTATAAGCTTAATTTAATCAGTCAGGGAAAGACTCCTAAGATGTTATTTTAGTTTTTTTTTCATGTTGTACAAGTGGTATGGAATAAAAGACAGCATCTGAAATATATACGCAGGACAACGCCGACATAAATACCATTTACAGAACTATACAGCATTATAATTTAAATCTTTAAAAGCCTAATCCAAACAGAGGAGAAATAGCCAATCATAATATACAGTATGATATACATAGTATACTATATATAGTTGTCTTTAACAGACTTAAACTCATTTGAATTTATTCAGAGAGATAGGTTCTTGAAAATGTAGGGCTTTTCCCCCCTCCACAGCTGACTTCAAGCAGAAAGAAGAATACTTAAATTCTGTTTTTCCCAATTTGGTGCAGGGCTTATAGATCCATAAAAGGGATAATTAATTGGAACAAAGACAATAACTAAGTACTCACCTGAAAGGGTAGATTTGCTGCAAAGTTGGAAGCAAACCAAAAATAGTTTTATAGATGAGAATATACCAATGCTCAAGTGTACAAGAGGACAAATCAGGCGATTCATCCTGAACAATCTGCAATGGTGTTTAGTTGGTGCGATGAATGTTAATGCACCATTGCAGATCCATTGCATTTAATACATGCAAGTATTACATGTATTACATGTAAGTATTACAAAAAGGCCCATATGTGTAAATATTGTTGCAATAATCCATCACCAACATATGTTGTAGCACAAAATTCTCTTTTTGATCTTGAAAGAAAAAAAAAAAACAAACTCACTCTGTTTTGTTTTTTTTTCAAATTACCAACTCTAATGTGGAACTGGAATTTTGACTCAGTTTTAAAGCTGTAAATAGTGATGACAGACATTCTGAAGTTCCAATTTTTTAGTAGTTTTGTTTGCATTAAGACCAAGTTTTATAACAATAAAAATGAAAGACATAATATCGTTAGGGTTACTGTGTAAAACTAAGAGCCCATTGGTGTGTAGATGCAAAGCAGTGTATCACAGTATCATCAGCATGAAGGTGGAATCTGGAAGTTTTTTTGTTGGGAGTTGGTAAGGTAAACACTGGCAGATTACTCTACTACCTGTATCCTCTTTCTGCAAACATTCTTTTTAATTTTGGCAGAATGTGCTTTTGCATTGTGTTGCTAAGAAATGCATTCACATTGCTGAAAAAGTTGTCTTCAAAGCATCAGACTGGTTATTTTAAAATCTCAAATTACTTTTTTTGAACCAGTGCTGGCATTACTTTTCTTTTCATTAGCTTAACTTTCCTAGTTCTTTTTCCGTATCTTTGTAACTCGCCATATCACGGCCTACAAGACTTTTTTTTAAAAACAATGACAAAGATTTTCTTGACTTTGGAAAAAAAAAAAATAGACAAAACCACCTTTAATCTTTAACAAAATATTGCAATTGTCCCTATTGCAGTGATGGCAGGTTGTGAAGATAGTGCACTCATCCAATGCGTTATGGCTTAGTGCCAGAATTTCATGCTGCATAGGCACCCTCTATTGGCAACACCACTAGTGGGAAGGGCAATTATTTGAAAATTCATTTCATTCAACCGAGCAACAACTTATTGACAATTAAAATCGACCATCAATTAATTGTTTACATCCCTTGTAGAAGTCATAAAATAGGCAGTATCATTTCAATTAATTTTGTTCTTTTTTTTTCCCTCACAGGCAGATATTTTCGGATTAATCTTGTGTTTGTTGGTCTGGATTTCCCTTTCCTATCATCTCAGAAACCCAACAACCAACTGAGGGAGATGACTATTCTCCCTGAGTTTGGATCTACAGGAGGTCTTTTAGCCTGTTAATTAGTTTCTCCCCTCTCAACTGTCAGCTCATACTAGCTCAGGATGGTGGACTTTATTGCAGTGAAGATTACATGAACTCTTCAGCAAAGCTGTTTTATTTTTTCATGAATCTACATCAACTTTAAAGGTGGACTCTGTTGGAATGAGTTTGAGTAACTGACTTGCAAAGAACTTATTTTTGATGTGAGACTTCATATCTTTTCCAATGGACACTGTTGGAATGACATCAGAGTCCAATTGTGTTTGAAAAACTGTCAGATAAGACAAATGTTTCTGTGAATCAATCTGTGGTGTCTTGCAGGCTAAGCTGCTATACTTGGGGTTATTAAATTGGTTCCTTTGTGGCAGACGAGTAAATCCATCATAAAAAAAAAGCAAAAAACATTTGAAAGGAAGGTCTAGTGCCTACCTGCAGGTTGTGTCTCTCCAATCTCATTTCCAAAATGTTGTTCTGCTCCTCCAAACGCTGTCGCTCTCTCTCTAAATCTTCAATTTTTTGTCTGAAAAATGCATGCATAAAGACAATATCTACCATATGTGCATGTTGGTGACAGAATGCTTTGATGTAGCAAGCCCAACTCTGTTCAGTATGTAATGTCTTATGGAAACAAATACATAATTTACTTTTCATGACCCTGCTTTTGAAACCTTGTTTGTTGCAACAGGTTGTACAAGCTAACTACCTGAGTATATTGACCTCTTCTTTAGTCAATAAAGAGCTGCTGTCAGCATCAAAGGCCTGCTGCTTCTTTAGAGTCTCCAGCTCCAGCTCCACCTGGAACAGATGGAGAAAAAACAAGCTAACATACTACATTTTGCCAAGTATCAGACAGAGACCAATTTTTTTTAAAAATTGTAAGGCTATACCATCACTGGACCGCTATCTTTGAGACGCATCAAGAGAGACAGAGAAGTTCCTTTGCATATAATTAACCCTTTGATGAATTGTCTGTTGTAGAATTTCATATAAATTTTATCTGATGGTTTTTAATCTCTCTCATGGGTTATCTAACAGCAATTTTCCTCTTTATCTGAGCCGAATCTGTCCATCTCTCAGTGTATTCTCACTCCCAGTCTTCCCAAGACAATAAAGTAATTAATGCTGTACCAGTCAGTTGGATTTCACTCATCAATACTCAAATGTCACCTCTGCAATAAGGAGACACAGAATGCGAACTGATGGAGTGAGTAAAGAGAAAAAGACATTGATGTGTGAGTGACTTTAACCTGCCATCTTGCTCCCTTAGTCTTTATTTGAAACTGCAACTATTGGATCAACATGGATTTTTCTTTCACTCCCAAATACAGTAAACATATACAGTAATATTAACTTTTTTTTTCTTTTAAAAGTACAACCTTAAAGTAACACTAGACATAATGTTGAAACTGTGGTAATGCTGATTGTATTCGGTGTGTTAGTCACAGGGGCATTCGAGCATCTTTGATTCACATCGCACTTGGCAGGATTACAGCCATGACTAAAAATGTCCCTGAGAAACTACAAGCACTAACAGATGAGGCTACCATGTGTGGCAGTTTCCTCAAATTAAGTAGTAATAACATTCATAAATCTTTCAGCTTTAAACTTTGTGCATTCTGATTTTTCTTTTATGCTTTTCTGATAAAGTATGTTTCATATACTAAGTTAAATATGGTCACTTTATTGTTTACTCCGTATGCCCTGAAGATTGTATGAAATTAGTTAACGACACTTCAGTTGGGTTGTACTTCAAAGGAACTATTGTGATATATTTGAACATACAGTCAAAAGTATGCCTAAGAAAGAAAAAATACTGTTGGATACTTACTGTTTGCAACTGCAGCTTGAGTACTCCCGTCTCCTCTTGTGCTTTCGTTAGCTGGGCCTGAATTGATGGGCCAAAGAGGAGAAAAATAAAAGATACTCCATACAAAATCTGGACAATGACCTCATTCAATTGATCTACAGTACAGATAGACTGTATGCGAGCGGAGCAAGGACAGGAGACCATTTAAGTATCTGTATTCTACTGTCTTTAGTCAAGGACACTTTTTTAATCTAAAGAAGGCTTCTTTGTTTTTGCTCTCTGGTATTTTATCACTCTCTCAAAATGCTCTCCACTCACATTCAAAAATAGTCCTGCCTGTGTGATTGCTTTGCTACACTTCAAAACTGTATTTCTGAACTCAGATACCTGGTATCTGGGCACACCAAATCACTTTCCAACTCTAATCACCCAAACCAGTAAAAAAGTATGTCATTGTGATGGTATTATCTGGAAGTAAATCTGCACTTTAGACTTTTGTCAGAGAGGCTGAAAATGTGTTGGCTAGTAATGGATAATAGTCGCTTCAAAATGAACCCAAACAGAATCGAAAAAGTCTCTGCAGGAATTACAGACATAAATTATTGGGTTAGTTCTTGTTTCATAATTTATGAATGGAGGAAAAAAAAAAAAAAAGGTTACTTCTCAGAAGAAAAACTGCAGTGGGGTCAGCATCAAAGGTTTTAGACCACAAAGTACACAAAGCTACATATGACCCATTTCCATTCCACACTAAACAAACAAGAAATAATGAGCCCCTAAATAAGCATGATATTCTGCAATTCTCTTGCTGTTGCATGAATTGGACTATATTGGTCACAAAATATGATTTCATTAACTTCATCAGCAACAGAGTGTAAATATGCATGCAAGCCTGACCTCACCAGTTATGTTTACTTCTTGTTCACTAGTGAATTTCACTTTTTCACTTAAGTTAATAAAGACCGACATTTTAGAAATAAAAATAATAACAGCATGAATAATAAGATTTAATTCCGCTGAATCATAAAGCTCCATGAGTGGACAGAGGAAGGCCGTGTTTGAGGAGTACAGAAAATCTGTTCATCCGAGACCAGAGCCAAACTTGAAGTGTAGCAGAGCACATTTGCACCCAAGTAGGGATTTTGTTTTAGGTGTGAAGTTTTAGAGGAGATCATGAAAAGAATGCCTTTAATTTATAATAATATTTATTATTATACTTAAAATATAAATATATAGCAATGTAGCTTAATATAATGTAATCTGCATGTTTTGCACCTTTCCATTGTAGCAAACTGTCACACAACATCTAGTATACTGCATAAGCATGTAGGTGGGGGAGTGTAAAGCTTTGTTTTCAAGTTTATTCTGATAAATACATACAACCAAGGTATGATACGATAAAGTGTACATGCATGCTTGCACACACGCACCTCCATCTCTATGTTGTGATTCTGTGTCCTCTGCAGTACTTCTTCTGCCTCTTTGAGGCGTTTGTTGAGTTGAGGAGAGTACTCAGTAGAAGCCAGCTCGCTGTCATAAGACACAAGTATTGAACGGATTCCATCACGCTCCTGGAACATATGAACAGGATATGTTGACATGACATTATGGATATGGAAATCCCATACAGAAAACTTGCAATTACACAATTAAAACACATGTCACAGGAGGAAAAAAACACCATGAAAGAGCCATGTAATAAGCAGGGTTGCAGGCGGGCCCATACAGGGAAAGACATTGTTGTGAACTCTTCTCATCAGAGACTGAGCAGACTGCATGTATGAATGTAAAATGTTGATGTTGACCCTAAAACACTTGTTGTGCGAGGCCTTTTGTGAACCATTTCTGATGTTATGTTGGTATTCTGTTACAGCCCTTAATGTATTTGCAGAATTCACACATATGCATGTTTTCCATGCCACACAGTACTTTTCTGGTTAATGCCTTTGCAGTAAACCTATTAGGGATAGAGATGCACCTGTTTGGGATTTTTTTGCAGATACCAATTTTCTTTGGTGTCTGACCCCCAATACCAATTTTGGCCAATTCCAGTTTCCTTCGTTGAACTGTAATCAAGTACATGCATTAACTTAGTCAACAATGATAGCAGAGGCTGCAGACTTTCTGCTCTACTGGTATCATTCTTATCCTTTTAATGTTGGTTGGTTTCATACCATTGACCATGCTCAGCAGGGTGAAGCTGTTTTTAGTTTGTTGTCTCAAATGTTTTAATTGTTGTTGCTCTACAAGTTTTTAAATGCCTTAGAGGTTGTAAAAATTACTTTTTATTAATCATAAATTCATAACATTTTCTGTACCCACAGGGGAAAACTTCCACAACCTGCTTCCCAGTGACTGTGTTATTATGAAGTGCTTACTGATGTAGAAATAAAAACATTTCAATTTTTTCAGTATTCTGTGTTCAAAGTAATGCATGTACTGAGGACTAAATTAAATAAGCAAATGAACATTTTCTTGCCTGTTTGAACATTTTCAAGGCTGTCCATGTACAAGAGAGAGAGAGAGAGAGAGAGAGAGAGAGAGAGAGAGAGAGAATTAAAAAAAGGGCCTGCATCAGCCGACTTCATCAACATTTGACAAATTCTGATCAGAGCTAATCAGATAAAAATTGGCTGATTCTGATCATCAGCAGGTCCATCTCTAATTAATGCATCTCCAATTACGATCAGATGGAGTATATGCATGTATCCATTTCAGACATTGAGCAATGTTTAAATCCTGTTACCTTTCAGGCTTGTCACCGTTAAAGACATACATTTTTTCCGAAGTATTAATGAACATCAGGTAAATAACAGAATAACTTGTCATGTTTTTTTCAATTCCCATTTATAGTATTTTTTGGCTTCAGAAGAAAAGCTGCCTTTTTTTTTTTTTTTTTTAAACTTACACCTTTTCATAAATCACTTCCAGATTATGAATGTGTCTTCAAACAATCTTAGGTTTCAAATGCTTTTGAAGGGCTTCTGCAGCTTGAGTCAGTCCACAGCTCATACAACATGCTGCAGATCAGGGAGTGATCCATGCAGATTACATTACACCCCTGATAAGGACTGTACATTTCAAAAGGTGTTCTTCATTTACATGTCTATTGCAAGTTATTTTTATCCAAAATTACTGCTGCTTGAAAAAAAAAAAAAAAAAAAAAAAAAGTAGTCCTGCAATTTGCTTTTAGGACGTTGTAATTTCAGAAACTACTTCTAATATTCTTTACATTGGTGTAGCAAATGATTGAACTAAATCATATTAATCTGTTTACACAGTAGTAAAGAAGCTGATCATTAGGTCGTGTGCTCACATTTTTTTTCTGAGCATTAGTTTCATTTGTTCAGGCGTTTTCAAATGAGGAGAAGGGTCATGTGGACACCTACAGAATAAAGCTCTGAGCATGACATATTTCTTCAGAGCGCCGTACTATTTTTATGCACTTCTAGCTGGGAAAAAAATATTAAAATCAGGGAAAAGTTGGAGTCATCACTGTCGCTACTTTTCAGGGAACCAGTCATATGGGTAGAAGCTGTCTCCTTGGTAACACAAGAATTCAAATCGCCCTTCTAGTCAGACGATTCAAAAATCAAATCAGAGTCGAGACAATATGCACATATTTATGAGTCAGTTTTTAGCCATCAGTCCAAACGACAAACTCCGTGAATCAACCTGCCTGAATACAAATTACCCTATGAACACATGTTCAAATAAATCTGTGGAAAGAGTTATGACTCAAATCAAAATCTTGATCCCAACACAAAAAGGTTTCATAAGTTTCATAAGATATCACTAGTTTTTCTTTTTTTGCCAGATCACCCACACCTACATAATAATCATTTGGAAGTTTAAACCTGACACCTGTGTCTAGGACTGGATTCCAGGATCTGTTCCTACTGTTATGATACTAGCATTAATGTAATAAAATTAGCAATAACATGCATAATTAATAGTTATCTCTTTTATAACAACTGTACATATTACCTTTGGATTTTGCTAGTGCACTATGTTTCTTCCCATAGCGACATTAAATTATTATTTTTTAATGTAAATCTATACACAAAAATAGAATCTCAAAGCTTTCTGATCTTTTCCTGATTTTGTATGACTGCTGCGGTTTTGTGATCTAAGAAGTCCTGTGTAAGTGAGTGACAGTTTCAAGCATCTGTGCCTTTTCTACCCAAGGTGTGACAAGAGAAGCTTCTAGTTATGATAATATTAAACAAAGACTTTTTTGTTTGTTTGTTTTTTTGGAGGTAAAGGATGAAGTACAAAAGAAAATAAATAAAATACAACAAAATCAGAGCAGAGTCATGACAGAGAAATGTATTCGCAAATTGCTTATACCATATCATACCACCTCATCTCTCTAATCCCAGATCATTAAAAAAAAAGAAAAAAAATTCAAAGGAAATGTTCCTTCTTGATACTAGTCAAGCACATCAAGAAGACATCCTCACAAATGTCACTCAAACTGACATACTGTCACTTAAATAGCTCGCAGTAGATCTGAGTTTTTTTTATGGTTGCTATACGTGAGCATCTTCATGCTTGTACATTCGGCATCGTGTGCATTTTGGTTTAGCCAAAACAAGCGTTAAAAGGTGTTAAACAAGAATTAACATATTTGCAGTACACATTAAAGAACTCAATGTTAGGAGAAAGGGGTATGTGTGATTAAAGGTGATGGAGTGAGATTAAGCGGAAATGGTTTGTTAATTTCTCACACGACAGCAAAGCAGCAAAAGCTGGTGCTGCATAACTGCCTCTAAAACATTACACTGTCTTCACCATGGTCCATTTCAGCTACCTTTACTCTGGATACCTCATTTGAATTCAATGTTTAGGTTCACCAATTAAAACTAGAGCTTACCATTTAATGTCTCAGCATAAGTTTGATGAAAGATACGTGATGAGAGAAAAGAAAAGTAAAGCACTGTGCGACTAAATTACTGCATATGGACACTAGATCCTCAACAGCTTATTAACTATATCTACTGGTCCAACTTTTATTATCATTACCTTAGTACCAGTCATTGTTTCTGTATTTGACACCGAAAATAATCACCTGGTTTTAAACTAAAATTTTCAGTTGACAAACAACAACAATAATAATAATATCCAACTTATTCAAGTAATGAATTCCTTCCTTCCAATCTATTTCATTAATGTACACATGCCATTAGGCCCTATAAGAACAATATAATCTACTAGAGTGGAAAAGAGCTCCTCCCTATCTTTTTCATCTGCAGTCAGTTCCGTTTTATTAAGAAAATTAGTTAACATTTTGGTGAAGACAGGCTTTTAAAAATATCTCAAACACTGAGTTGCTTAGCACCATCTTTGAATCTAGAAGGTCATTAAAATCCTAATGATCAATATTGATCAATCAATGATCAATCATCAGCGCGGTTAGATTGGGAAGTGTCTGAAAGTGTCTGAAATTGAGACTCAAATAGGGTAATAAGTGTTAGGAATAAATACTAATACCAAAAAACAGCATTTAAAATATGCCAGTTGCTGTTCTTCATAGCCTTCTAGACCAGATTAAAGGTACAATGTAATTTCTAAATTTAAACTCCCATTGGTAGACTAATATTCTCTAGTCATACTAACAGAATATCTGAAAATAAACCATGGAAACAGCCCTAACTAGATTTAATCAATAGTATGAAGCAAAAATAACTCAAAACAAATGACAGAGCTTGGCACCTCTGTAGCTCACCTTTGAAAAGGGCCATTCCCAAAACAAAGGCTGAATCTCATGCCCCTAAAAAACCTGTATTCAAATCAACCCTGGGCCATTTCTTACAAGTCATTCCAGCTCTCCTCGTTCTACATTACAAGGACTTTGCTGAGTCAATCAAATAAAAAAATAAAAAGTTCAAAGAAAAACACCAAGACGAGTTCATTTAAAAACACCAAATGAATTATACATAACTGAACATTATTTGTTGGGTGGAAAGGAACCATTTTGCACTTTAAGTGCTCTGCTTTTCAACCTTGTTCAGTTCTACAAATAGGTTTGCAGTGCATTTCTCTCACAACCATTAGCACAAATACTCAGCCATTATTCTATACATTACACGTCTTCATATGAATCACCTTTCTCTACAATCAGACACTGAACCCCACTTTCCCTCTGATATGCTCATCAATGTGTTGCCGAACCAAAGTCATACATCCACACATTAAACAAAATTACATATTACGTCGAGCTACTGCTGCCAAAAGGTAGTTATACAAGCTGTAGAGTCAGGCTTCTAACAGTACTGTACAATATGCCAAGTTTTGTTACTTATTTTCAATACCTGATCTTTCTTTCATTTTGAACTAATCCATAGAAATCTTAGAATGGCAAGAGGATGCGCTTTTTTCACCACACCACTGTACATTTGAAGGTCAGTGTTTGTTCCAAATATTAGCCAGCATACCCTTTGGCTGTCCATTAATGCTCACTCAATCTTAATCAAAAATCTGCCAGGTCTTCTCTGATAAAAACCCTTCATTTAAAAACACAGAGTGGGAGGAGTGATAAAACTATCACTGCTGATATCATCGCCCACCTTTTACTAAAATTGCTTTTGTGTCAACCCTTTTCCAAGTACGTGAACCAGAGTGCTGCTCTCATGGGTCAATGAGTCTGTCAGAAAAAGGGTTTATTATATGCCGTATACACTAATAGTTAAAAAAAAAAAAAAAAAAAAGTTAAAAATGCAATAGGTTTCCACTACTATATCAGAGGGAAAAGGTGATATACAGATATAAACAAAAACCACAAATTTGAAAATGAACAATTAACGATTTTCAAAATGTTTTTTAAGTCCTAGCTGTAGTGTTAATGGGCATTACTCAACACTGGAATGTCTGGTCAGCCAGGATGAGAATCAGCACACCACAAAGGTTGCTGGACTCTCCCTTTCAGAAAAGGTTCAGGAGAGACTTGGAGTTGATTAGCTGCCCTTCCACATCAAGAGCAACCAAGAGATGGTATAGAGATTTTGGCTTGGGAATGCCTCTGTATTCCTCAGAAAGGGCTAGGAAGGTAGTAGCCGGGGAGCACGAGATCTGGACCTCCCTGCCTAGACTGCTGACCCTGAGACCCAAAGTTGGATAGGCAGTAGTTAATGGATGATCTATGGTTTAAACTCTGTCATAGCTAGTCCATTAGTCTGCTGCGGTTTTCTCAGAATTATGCAAAATTGATGAAAAAAAGTTGATGAATAAAAGACCAAAACCACTTGAGCAGCTGGGGATATGGTTGAGTGAAAGGCATAAATATTTTTTAACTGCAGCCATTAAGCCTTGTTAAAAAGTGTTTCTGCAACTCTGCTGTAATAAACAGAAGGATTGTAGCATTAAAAGACCAGTACTCAACAATAACTCCAACGTGTATTGTTTCATAATAGACTAACTGAATGGGTGGAAAAACAAATATTTTCCAAAAACTCAATACTTGGAAAAGTGCAAATGATTAAAAAAAGATTTTTCTTGAAACATTATTTTGACCATACCATATTTAATCCTGTCTGACTGCCAAGGTGTACACATATACAAGTGTGTATGTTATGCATGTACCAGGAGATTGTGCATGATGACCTAGGGAATAACTAACACTGAGAAATCAATATCACATGGAGGTCGAGTCAACTACTGCAGCAGAGGGTGATGCAAGAAAGATGGTGAAAAGAATCACAAGACATCCACTGACCACTTGGGAGCAGCCGAGTAAAGGAAAGATTAAGAATTCTGTGTTGGGCTTGAGATGCAAGTCTTTACTGCGTTCCCACAGTTTTTCAGAGCAACCTGCTGACGTGTCGGTGTTTTTTGCATTTTTTGGGATTACAAGTACCTTGGTTAACAGTAGTACTCGTTTCTGCAGTCGCCGGACGAGGGCATCTTGCGCTTCTCTCTTTTTCTGCTCCTGCAGAGTCTTGCTGCACTGCTGGCTGAGTTCAGAACGAAGCTCAGACTGTGCACGCTCCACACTCCTCACACTAATGGAGCAGAACAAACACAGAAGTGGGGAAGTAATTGCGTATGCATGTCAATAACGTGAGAAAAGGGACCTGGGAAAAAGGGAAGCAAGCTGATTAGGGTTGGATGTTCAGACGTATTGAGAAAAGCAATTTATTGCCAGTTTGGAATAACGGTCCTTAAGAGACAACTTACCTGACTGACACCAAATAATTCCTAGACAAGGTGTCCAAAAATCATTTGCAGCAGAGATTAGTGCAATGTCTGATCAATACCACAGTAATTAAAGCAAAGGCCAATAATTACACTGCACACACTCTCGATCGTCCCCTCCCACATTCATGACTCTTCCATTCTGATGCTTAATTCTTTATATGCTCAGTTGAGGTAAACTGCTTTTTGACCAAGGAAAGCTTTCTTAGCTGGACGCAGTTCCAGCTTGAATATACCAGAGCATGTTCACAGTCTACCCTCCAGACATCACCTCTGTCTAAATGGGGCAAGTTTAATTAGTAAATTCCCTCCAATACACTTACCAGCTTTCACACATACACTCCCACGCCGATGATTACTGTCAGTAGTGCTATCAGTATCAGGAGCAGTTTAATTAAGTTTGTGACAATTAACAGCATTATATACATAGGGCAGAGGCATTGCGAGGCAGACGGAAAGAGAGAAATAGGTCTGAAGCGAGAGGAGTGATTTGGTGTGCGAGTCAGACAGTGCGTCTTACCGGCTGCTGAGTGTGTAGTTCTGCTCTTTCAGAGCTATTTCTCTCTTCTGGATCTGAATCACCTCCCTGGATAGATCCTCTGGTTTCCTGCAGAACAGTACAGCACGGAGTAGTTAGCATTACACATGTGTGCACACACACACAAACATACACAAAGAAAAATCAATATGACTCAAAGCAGAAAGGACAGAGTAGATGAAAACGGCACTGTTTTCCATATTGTTTTGTTTGTTGACCAGTCTTAACCTGGAAAACAAAATGACATAATCAACAGAGGGAGAGATGAGAGGAGAATGGTGAGCTACATACCAGTCATTCCTCTACAAACCAAACCATTAGTTTGGGGGGGACAGGAACACAATAACACACACAAAAAAAAAGTATTCAGTAGTGAGGACAAAATACCTCAAAAATTGTAAACATCACGATTCGCTGAGGACCTGTGCAATACATTGATGCTGCTATACATGTATCTGTTGTGGAGTAGAACACATCAGGGAAATTTAACATGGGGCTTTTTTTTTTTTAAACTGATAACCTGAAGTTAAAAGCACAATCTTTCAGACCACAAGCCAGTTGCCTCTGTTGATGTTACAAGTCACAGTCTGCATACTATTTGGCGAGATGTTGTGAATAGCTACATGGTGTAACCATTGAGCGTAAATGCACCGTCAGGGGAGCACAAGTCTGCTGTTGGTTTAGTTTAAACCTCTCACTTCAGTAGACGGTGGGAGTGACAAACACCAGATTTGAGTCCAGAGTCTTGTTTGGATTTTGTGGCTTGAATTTAATAAATCATTTAAAATCCCTAAGACATAGCCACACTTCATGTTTTTTCATTCGCACAAGGATTTTTTTCCCCTTTCCCCACCTACAGCTCGGAGTATGTAGACATCTGTGAGTAAACCTCATGTTACATACAATTTTTATGTTTCCTAAAATATTTAAATACCCACTCTACAAACAGACTTTGAGATAAAATATAGAAACGAGTTTGTGATGTGAAGAAAGAACAAAAATACCCCAATTGGAACTATAACTTGCACTGTTGGTCAAATGTAAAATTTTGGAAGGGCACAGCATGACCATTCCAAATATTTTTGGACACAAATTCTCCTGACAGAACCTGTTTCCATCCATTTCTAACAAATAACCAGTTGAAAATATTGATTACATTCAAATTGTGTAGTTATTGTCTGGTTAATAAAAATTCACAACTCAAACACAAGGTATCTTTATTATTTTTAGTTCCACTGAGCCATTTATAATAGGGGCATCTCCAAATCCTCAGATTAAAGAAGTTTGATCAGTAAAATCTTTAGAAAAGATTTCAACAAATGAAAGACAAAACAAACACTTTTAACCAGAAGATCAAAGGAACTATGCAGACACGAAGTGGGGAAGCATGGGTAATACAACATTTGAATCAAATATGGTCTCCAGTAATTGAAAGCCCCCCCCCCTCCTCCATCTCTCTCTCTCTCACACACCTCCCAATATGTTCTTCAACACTTTACCATATATTTCTATGAACTGTCCCTCAGCATCCTAATTAGAAGAAAATATTTTCCAATTCTGTCAACTTTATTTTCAATTGTCAAGCATGGGCCCATGCACCAACAGACACAATGTTATCAAACCGTATGACAGAGGGACAGCAAATGACTAGGAGCACCCAGCCAGCAGCTGGCAAGCTCAAGCTGTGGCTCTGAGCCTCGTCTACTTCACCAGGCAGCTTCCGTGATTGTCTCTTCTGTCCAAAAGCTATTGTGTTTTTGGAAGAAAAGGAAAAACAAAAACAAGCAAAATGGCTGGCAAAAAGTAAAAACTTTGGTGCTGGTGCATAAAGTCTTCAACTATTAGCAATCTACATTCCTTCACTTAATATTCTTTTAAACTCTGAAGGTTGACTTGTTTAATGAAAGTTAAAAGGGAATGATTAAACCATTTATAAGAAGTTTATATTTTCATAAAAATTACACAGCGGGCAAAACAAATACCACAGCCACCACACTGCTGCAGAACAAGAAGCACTATCAAGACGGCCACATGGATTTAGTTACCATGACACTAACTGCAGCACTGCCTCAGTTACACTATAAAGGACAAATATATCTGGCAACATCTGCTAATTATTTAATCCAGGTGTTTCAATCAGATTCATTACCTCCACAGGTGTAGTCATGTAGTATCCACTTGCAAATATTTGTGATACAAACACTGATCATTCTGAAGAGCGGAGTGACTTCAAGAGTGGTACTGTGATAGGATGACATTGATGCCTCTGAAATAAGATGGTTCATAAAATTTTAAATCGCCACTAGATATTCTACAGCCAACTGTAAGTGATATTATTGGAAAGTGGGAGTTTTTAGGGTCAATAGTGGCTAAGTCATGAAAAAGACCATGTAAAAGAGAGAGAAAAAAAATTTGAGATATCTCAGAGGGGTCAACAACCGCTCAAGTACATGAGGCATAAAGCCACCAACACACTACAAGTGAAGAGCTCTGAACTTCCACTGACATTCTGAAACTTCTTCTTAGCAACCTTCCTACAAACTATTATCATACCTAAAATTAAGCAAAATCAATAAAATAAAAATCACAACATGTTTAAAGGCCTATTAGGCTATCACAAACACTTTGATAGTGTTTAAAAAAAAAAAAATCATGTCTATGCTAATCTGCCTTGTTTGACGAGTGCAATCAAGTTAAATAAAATAGTCAATTAGACACTTTATTACCCAAACAACATCTTGAAGCACTTCACAATACATTTGATCATTTAGAAAAAAGAATAAACAGCTTAAAGGGGTTTGTGAACATTGAGTTCAGAGCTGCAATCTAAATGACCTATACATTTAAACACCTGACTTTCAAAAGGGTTTTCAATTTCAACTCAATTTCACCAGAAAGACAGCCAAGTTGGCTTTTCAAAAAAATGAGTGATGGTGCAACTAGAACAGTGTACCGTTATTTTAAAGTGAGATTTAAATGACATCCTCAGACATCCTCACACATCTCAAGAGCAAATGCTATTCATTTTAATCAGTTGAATATATTTTAATGCCATTAAATCAAATGGTTCATTGTCCTTTAACATGTACACAAATGAAAATTTATATCAGGATAAATTTTGATGTTGCATCAGCATACAGATGCAGTAAATGTGAATTATCTCCTTAGTTGATTTTTGATGAAGATGCCTCGTGCAGTGCAAACCAAAACACCTCTGTCTGGATAACCAATCAAAGCAACAAAATGTATGATGATGCACAGTGTAAAATACCTTAGCATCGCACTTCTGTGAACTCTTATATCACATAGAAACCTTATAAGATAAAACAACTGTGGTTGAGCTGGCCAGGGTCAGAGCAGCTGGAAAACAGAAGGCAGACCAGATGCATTCTGCCAAAGCAAATTTAACAAAGTTCCAAATTCAACTGGTTCACAGGCTGCTATGGTTCCACTTAATTTTTTTTTATCATCAACTGGCATCCAATGCTTTTTTTTTTTTGCATGCTTACAGACGGGAGAAAAGCAGCTGTGTGGATATCTTCTTTTTACTATTCCATTAAAACCACAGTAAGAGTTAATCATAAATGGTGTGTGTGTGTATATATATATATATATATATATATATATATATATATATATATATATATATATATATATATATAT